>JAODPA010155599.1:0-14616 GCA_025585075.1 Nepenthes mirabilis
GCTCCTTGTGCACGGCAAATGGATCTAAAGGGAAGAGTGACACGGCTTTAGAAATACGTCGGGCAGCTTTCAGAGACCGTTTGTCGGAAAAGGCAAATCTCGGAGGAATCCGTTTACAGGAGTAGGCAAATCTCGGAGAGACCATTTGTTGAAGTGGGCAAATGTCGGAATGGTAATTGTTGGATGAGCAATTGCCAAAGTAGCCAGGTAGGGCTACAAAAGTACGGCCAGTAGGCCGGACGAGCAGAAGAAACCGGTCAGTGGGAGGTTGACCAGCCGAGAGAAGAAACCGGTCAACGGGAGGTTGATCGACCGAAAGAAGAAGCCGGTCAACAGGATGTTAACCGGCTGAGAGAAGAAGCCGGTCAACGGGATGTTAACCGGCTGAGAGAAGAAGCCGATCAACGGGATGTTAACCAGCTGAGAAAGGAGGACGGAATATCTGCATGTTAGCAGTTGTCTACGCAAAGCATTAACTTTCTGGAATTTGTAAGTTTTGCAGAGTAGGTAGCTGTCATACAGAATATACACCGAAAGTTGCCTGCAAAGTGGCAGGAAGCAGTTTGCAGGCTAGGTGGTAGTTGGCAGAGCTTCTGGTGCATGCAACCTGGCATGCAGAGCATGCGTGCTGTGGAGAATAGACATCATTATAAAGCGTAGCAGGCGCCGGAGAAGTGTGGAGCAGTGAGTGTGAACAGCTGCATGGGATAGTTGCAGTGAAGCAGCGTTGCCATAGAACGAGAAGGAAGCTAAGTGCTCTCCGAAATCCTCCTCCTTTGTTATTTATAATCCACATTATGTAGAAGAGAGTTGTGAGAAAAGAAAAACCTAAGAGAGAATTGTATTCTTACTCTTATTTTGTTCTCGACTCTTTGAAATGCTTCTATAACTAAATAGGTTTTTGTAACCATTTTTATATAGTGAAATTCTGTTTGTGAATTAAGTATCTCGTGATTTTTTCCTTTGATTTGTGAAGGGTTTCCACGTTAAAAATATTGTGCATTTATATTATTCATTGTGCTTACTAAATTGATATTTTCGACTGATGGAAGGATCAGATTTTTGCTGCGCCGGATTGGGTGAATCCGGTTGTTCGAATCCCAACAAAAGGTACATATTTGGGATAAACACACGATCACTATAGTGGAATCTTGGATCAAATTCACCCCCCCCCCCCCGGGGTGAACCTGATAGGAAGCAAACAATTAAAGGAAATAGCATGTGTTAGTGCAAATGAGAAAAGCAATTTGTGGTGCCACGTTGATCACAGATTTGATTCATGCAATTGTATACCTACGCTTGTTTCGTGCATGGTCTTTTCAGGTAATTCATGCACATAGAGTTTGGTCAAGCCCATGAAATCAAGAAGGGAATTATTTATTGGCCATAGAAGCAATGTTTTTAGGTTTAGAAGTTTGGGGTTTAAGATTCGGGTTTACTGTCTAGGATCTGGAATTAGAAGTTTGATTAAGAAGCCTTCTATTACGTGAAAAATCACTTTTTAGTCAAGAAAAATATCATGAAACTTTAGAACAAATTACTTCACTGTTATCAATTAATTACACCAATCTATTAAACTTATAATATGGACAGACTTATCCGGCAACAATAAAATCTCTAATATTACTACACAAATAGAACTCTTGCAGTTGGTAACAAAAGAGAGTACGAGAGAAAACTAAGCGAGTAGAAATGCTCTACATTTAGTCTAGAAGGGCATACCAAAGGATAAATGAATTCAAAACAAGAACCATTGTCTGACCAACTAATTCTAGCATTCTGCCTCTGCCACCCGAGCGCATCGTGCGTTAATATTTTGCAAACCCTAAGCTCCCCTCGAGCGCACACATCAAGCACCTAACTACTACCAATTCACTACTCAAGCTTATATTGAGTGGCCATCATGCGCCAACGTCAGTAATAGCCAAAAAAAAATGAGAAAACAACCGCCTACATACACAATGTGTCATGAGACAAATGGGAGTGATTCATCCCAACACAGTTCATCAAAAAACAAACGAGATCCAATAGAGCAAACTTATAACCCTCAACCAGAGAGCAACCTGACATGCTTGCCGTTGGGTAAATCAAACCTTTGAATCTAACTCATGTACAATGAGCAGAAAGGCCAAGTGTCCGGAAAATCTACCTGCCAAAATATTTCAATATTATATTCAACAACAGACGAAGATCGAACTGCTTAACATCTCTTCCTCCTTATTTCATAGTTTGATATTGCCATTCATTCTATTAACATCAAGGTCACAAAAAACTTACAATCATCCTAGTTTATTTTTACTTTCCTAAGGACCCTCAAGGTCACGAAAAAAAAGCCTCCGATGAGATAATCCTATTCAAATAATCACGTAACTTAGTCACGCCCTAAACATGTGTACATTGCTCAACGATGAACGCATAAATAAAAAGAGTGTGAGCATGTCTGCTGCTGCGACAACATGCATTTTGCCAGGTGTCTTTGGTTGCAGCATCTGCTTCTGCTCCCTATTCGGTTGGCCTGCACAATGCAAATCAATTCTACTTGTTACTAGCACAACCCACAAACAATCAAACAATTCCGATCCAAGGAGGCAAAATCAGAAATAGAGATGCTGAGCACATATGTGATTTTGCATGAGTAGCTGTGTAGGTATATGCATAAAATGGTATAGCATGCAACTGAGCTAGGAGGAAAAATGATCCTCTTGGTATTTCAAACTCAAGCAAACTATAATTGTCTTGCATAAGTATTAGCACATTGGTAGAGTTGTTATCATGCAACTTGGTGATCCGGATTCAAATTGTAAAAATTATCTCTAACATAATGTGAGGCAACACTGCATACTATATCACTCATAGTCGAAGCTTTGTACGCCAAACCACCCTTTATTGCCCATCTCAAGATGATTCACTCCATCAGAAATCCCAACCTTGGGAGCATTACAAAAAAGGCACGTAACCACTTTTTGATTCAAAATGAATCCCTAGATCTCTCCCTTATACTTCAAGCATGATAAATGTAAAAAAAAAAAAAAAAGCATCAATCGTTCTGATTTGTCCTTTAAAGCATACCAATCATGTGGGACATTATGGTCTTAAGAGCCAAAAAGCAAACCTGAAAAAAGGGATTGAATCTTACTTGAGAGCTGAAAGTAGACTCCGTGCTTCTCTCACAGCTGAACTTACCGCATACAGTGTCATTTTCTTAACCTGCAAAAGATTCAGTCAATGGTGCCTGAAAATAGAATGATTATTCAAAATCTGGCCTTTGAGGCAATCCTTCCAATGGCATTCTATTCACTCATATCAGAAGATTTTCTTTCCACGCCACCTTATAGAGAGAAATTCTGGAAGACAGACTAGTTTGATGGTAAAAAATGATAAGCGGATAGATTAGCAAAAAATGATCAACTGCCTTTGGATATTGGGTTATTATATATGCAAATAAAAACTCGATCAGGTAAGCCCCACAACCACATTTGATCCAAGATCTAGTTTAATATGCCATAAAACTTTGCCAACTAAGCTGGAGAACAATCACACAGTCAACTGTATTTTTTGTGTAAGGTCATATGTGTTAAAATTTTAATTTGAGAGCCACATGTGATATCAATCAGGTATATAAAAAGAATTATATTCAGAAAGAAGAACAAATTTCGGAAAGTGTTGATGACATCAATCAACCATGTGTTTCCGAAATTGCTCCCTCATTCCTAAAAGGATTGCCTAACTTTCATTTTGGATACCCAAAATCATTGCCCAATTGCCCATTATAAAATCAATTTCCCTTTTCTGGTCCATGCTATTCCTTGGCTAAAACCTCTTATTCTATCATCCTTCAATAATACTAGGCCAACATATTATTTTTCATTCTTCCTCTTAAATAATGCCATTTACTACTGAAACAAAATTTTCGAAACATGTAGTAGAATGCATTCAATAAAGCATGTTGCTTCAAAATGACAAGATATGAGGGAAAGTACATCATCGTTTTCTGCTGCTTTACAATACTATATTGCCTCATGTGCCTGAGTTGCAACTAAAGACATAATACAAATTTGAGTTGACTTGGAATTTCATCTTTTCAAAACACTCAAATAAACTTTCTAAATTGAAGCCGTGAGATGCATCTTCCTCACTTTCACTCCATAAGCTTTGAGCAACTCCTTTGACATACAGATGATTCATAGTTTCTACTTTTTTTTTTCTCACTTACCAAAAAAAAAAAATAAAAGTTTCTACTTTCTACACAAATAGTCATCTACAAAAAAAGTTGCCCTAAAAATTCACTCTCGAAAGAAAAGATAGAACTTTCTGCTCCAGATACACAAATATCATAGAGGCAGTTTGTCATGCTTTCCCCTGTTTAGCATGGTATACTTCTTACAGATAGCAGAACACAAATCACAACCAGCATTCTCATGGTTGTTAATAGTAGTAATGGGAATAAGAGACAACTATTCTTGTCAGGAAGATTGCTCACTAATAATCTTTATGGGCAAGGATGGAGAAAAAAGGTATTGACCAGGGAAACAACTCTGCTATATTAAACAACACCAAACTACACATAATCTGTGGATTGCAGAATTACCTCTAGTTTGTCTTCCTTGGCCCTGTGATTTTTGGGGAGCAAGCGAAACTCCTCAGTTATCCGAGTACATTCCTCAAGATTTTCGGGGGACACAAAGTCAAGGGCCACCTTTATGCATGACTGTAGACAACATGAGGAGAACAAATAATTAGCCATAAGTCTATTATAACTGAAACAAGAGATCTATTCAAGCAATAAATGGAAGCTCATCAGACCTTTATTAGATAGAAGGCAAGACCAAATGGCAAATATACGGTCGTTTCTGCCTATAATCTAGTCACCCAGCAAGGAAACTCAATTACAGTGAGAAAAGCTGCAATGTCTCAAAAGATTTAGCTTATTTGTAGCTGGCGATGAAGGATAGGCTCCTAACTGTAGCAGAGATATATAAATGGGAAGTTGTGACCAATGATATAAGTGTGTTATGGGCTGAAGTAGTTAGCTCAAGGGACCATCTGTTGTTTTCTTGTCAGAACTCTGCCAACGCATGGAAGCAAATAGCTGCAACGAGCAAAGTGATGTGCTTGAGGGCAGATTGGAAAGCAGCCACAGCATACTTTGTGAGGAATTTAAGGGGAAAGTTAAAAGCTCAGATGAAGAGAGTTTCACTTGAAGCAGACGTGCACTATACATGGCAAGAAAAGAACAACAGAATATCCCAAAATGGAACCAGAGTGGAAGATAGACTCGTACAGCATATTTGGCAAACTCAAGCTGACAATTTGATAATCTTATAGGGAACTGATGCTTTCTTTGGGGAAATTTTGCATTCCCTCAAAGTATATACTCAGTATTGATTGCAATTTGTTTTGAGAATGAAAGAAATACAACTGCCTGAGTAAAAAGTAACTAAATATACTATCCGCTGAACAGGGGAAATCATCCTCATTACTATTGTTTTTTCTCACAATCTTGCTTAGTTGTAATAGTTGTTGATGTTGCTGCTACTGATGAGGTTATTTAATTAATCAGTAAAACTAATTGTGTGTACCAAAGGCACCAAGGAGGACCCACCCAAATGCAGAAAAAAAAGTTGAAAAGATGACACCGCTAATCAAAGAAAAAATCACAGCACAAAAAAAAAAGAAAAAAAGAAAAAAGCAAAGCATAAGATTCTACAACACACACACCCTCAATAAAAAAACAGAGATTAATCAAATCAAACATAAGAAAATCTAAACAACTAAAAATAAATATATTCTCCCAGATTAAGAGGAGACAGGCCATGACAGTGAGCTGGACCTGAAAATATTGGAAATTGGTATTGACATTGAGGCCTGGCACTGGCCCAGGATAAGTGTCATATCCTTTTAAAAAAATTGTTGGTTCCCTATTAGTTCTGATACATTATCATTGCTTCTCCTTGTTGAATATATTGAGCAAAAATTTTAACATCAATAGGTGCACAGGAAAACATCAGGATTTGTAACTACATGTCAAGGTTCTGGATCATTGTTCAACTTTTCTCCAGTTGACTACCTTTATGTTCATATGGTGTGGCGCTGCTGTAATATCTATTCATAGGATGATAGTCTATAGTATTGAAGAATTAAAATGAATGACCAATCACAATGGTGCTACACATTTCAGAAGATGGCACCACCCTTTTTTACATAGTTGAATCACCCAATAAAACAATCAAGTAAAGAAATAGTGATCAAATCCATTATTCAGTAGATAATATTGCCATCAGATCCTATTTAGCAAGCAGCAGAAATGAAATGAGAAAAGACACTGAGATGTTACAACAGGTGATATTTTAAAGTTCATTCCTATGTTCATGGAAAAGTTGTTGCCAAAAGTATGCAAAGTTGTTGCCAAAAGTATGCAAAATTTTCTTTTCTACCAAAAGCAAGTAAAGTACTTGTCTATTTCTGACTTGATGAGGACACCCAACTGGAATGAAAATAGCTTCACCAATGTATTGCTCAAATGTCCAAGGTTCAACATCTGCACAAGATAATGTCAGCTATACTTCCACCAATATTCCATAAAAGAAAATGGTTTAAGAAAATATAAAAGATCCTTACTGTATTCCTCTTTTAGCTGTTTTTTATGCTTTTCATTCAAGAAAAGAGTCTGATCGTGTATGGGATCAATGACCTGAATCAACAACAAGCATTTCAGAATCCTCATCAACCACCAATGATAGCTCAGATGACATCGGAATACTCACCGAATCTACAGGAAGATTGCTGGTGTGGCGAAATTCCTTGCTGTGCTTCTGCAAGTACTCTATTAACTTAGGAACGTCCTGCCTGCGGAAAATGTCCCAAACAGCACCTCCATGTACAACAGTCGAGCTGTTAATATTTTTTGAAGAATTATATATTGTGCTGGAATTTGATTTCCTCAGGCCAGGATTGTCAGCTCCATTGTTATTTGGAAGAGCCGTCCCCATAGTATCTTCTCCATTTGTAAGTTGCTCTAACATCAATTCACCAGCAACTTTGGCATGCATTTTATCTGGTACATTGCTTCCAGCAATAACAGTATTTTCCCGTTTAAATCCATGGTCATGTCTTAAATCTTCAGCTGGAGGACAAGCAGCACCTGTATCAATCTCATCAGCACTTGCCTCAGAGCTGTTATTGCAGCTAGAATTCTTGCCCTGTTGCATGCAATGCTTATGATCGAAAAGATTATTTCCCCTCCCACCCTTCATATCAAGGTCGTGCAATCTAGCATTCTGATTCCCCACTAACTTGCAACAACAGGCTTCCACACCTGCTAAAGCCTTTTCCACAGTAAGAGTTTCTTGATCCATGCATTCTGAAGTGGGAGACTTATTGTCTAGTTGGCCTTCTATGTTCATTGGCTGTACATCTTTGTCTTCTCCTAGTAAATGGTCTTTCTCAACAAGTTCACCAATTTCCAGGCACCTAGAATCTATTTTCTCATCTTCACAGTCACTCTTCAGTATCTGCCCTCCATATCCAGAGAGATATTTCTCTCTCTCATAATGTTCACGCTGGTCTTCTGCTGCTTGTTTCTTCTGCATTTTTTTAATGATGTCTTTTTGCCATGCAGCAATCTTCACCTTGGATGTGTGCGTAAGTACATTCACCTGCAGCCAAACAAAATGATGTATGGATAGCATAAATTAAAGGCTCCCATGAAGAATAGTAAATGTCCTATGAAGATCAAACATGTATCGCATGACTACATGATGACAGAAACATCTATTAAATCACATCTGTAGAAAAACATCCGAGATATATAATGGGCCATAAAACATCTACAGGGCAGCGTGTGGGTCTTAATCATTGTTACCAGAATCCCCAAACCCTTGTTGCAAGAAAAACAGAGTTGCTGTCCGGACAACACAGGCCGGAAAGTATTAGAATGCATACACACGCACGATGGAGGAATATGAGAGAAGATCCAATCAAATGTCCAAATCCAAACAAATATCCAATCAGAAAATCGTCCTCATCGGGACGAATGTATATACATATATATATAAACAAAATAAAAATAATCCGGACCAATTCCAATAGGTAATTAGCCAATTTTGAAAGTCCAATCCAAGTCCGATTCTAAATCCAAGGCCCGATCAGCTTGTGATTTGGGACAAAATTTGATAGTCGAATGATCCAATAGCGTACGCAGAAACCGAAAGAACATCGTGATAGATATTCCAAAGGTTCAGATCAAAACATATAATCAAAATCGTTTATACACGACATACCAAGACCCATCTGTGAGTAAAATCGACGAATCTCAAATCTAAATCCAAATCAAAGTCCAACACAAATCAATATAGAAATACAAATCATGCATCAAATTTGAGTTCCGATTATTTAAAAACTAGCTTGAGAAAGGGTTACACATAATTTCGATAACATTATGCCAAATCAAATGCAAATTAAGCCAACATGAATGGTCAACCATGTACTCCGTACCCATGGATAAAGTTGCTTACTATTATTTACCACCCGCGACTTTAAGTACAATTCTTAAACTTGTCAGATATATTAAAACGTCTAAATATATTATAAGGTCAAATCAAAATATTTAAATGGGAAGGGTCACTACTCAAAACCTTTCCAGTTGACGGAAAGAGATTTCCAAATATCAAATATCTCCCCATCGAGAGCTGGCCAGAATATCAAATGTCTAAATCCAAATGTAGTGACCACAACCCAATACATACATGCGACTGCATGCAATGCCCAATAAATATACAAAATTATTCGGACTTTTAAAAAATATACAATGCCCAATAAATTATTCGGACTTTTAAAAAAATAGTAAACTTCCAAAATCATAAAACTCAGTTCAGAAATATCCAAGTCAGCCAATGAACCATACATACATGTCAAGATTAAACAGATCGGGTATATAAAAATACATACATGTTAGTAAAAAATTCTAAATAGTGTCCAAAATATATCAGTTATTAAATCAGACCAAAGAGAGGATTTATAGATACTTGCCTGGACTTCATAATTCGCAGATCTGAAGAAATGATGTCCTGAGGTGCCCAAATCACGCGTTCTCTCCCACTGCCGCGCGCGCTGCTGTATCTCAACCGACATTCTCTCTCTCTCTTCGTAGCTTCTGCCACATGCCGCTACTCACCCACAGCCATCACCAGTCACCAACGAGTCACCACTGGCCATCACCGTCGTTGACGTTGCCGACAACCACCGTTGGCCTCCTTGACGACCTCACTTCTACGCCACTCAACCACCACCGGTGCAACCCCTACCACGCATAGCTACAGACCATCCTCACAGCGCATCGCCGGCACCGATTCACCGGCCGATGGCCGGCTGCTGCCTCCCGCGTCGGCCCTCCTCCCTCTTCTCCTCTCTTCTTCCCTCTCTTCTCGAAATCCAAGTCGATCTTCGGGTAACGACACAGGCGCATCTCAGGTGCCAGCCCAACTGATCCAAATATCCTTCCAAATTTCATAATGTTAAATTAATTTTTATCATGCCTAAATTACCCAAAATGATAATTAATATTAAATTAACTCGAATGAAAATTCGGAATATTACACAAACCCCAGGAGAAGAGAGTAAAAACAAAGAGCACAATTTCACTCACTGTTTTTCTCTTCACACTCTCACACACATGATTTCAATACAGTATACATATATATACTGTTTGGCAACCACCTTCAAAGGTGTTGCATTCATGTCAAAACCTATCACCATCAATAAGATAAAGCTGCTCTGCAAATCATCATACCTTACAGAGACGGCGCCTACTCTACAGAAATTGCGCCAGAGATTGCGCATATTTTGCAAAGATCATGCATGCTCTGCAAAAGTCAATCTTCTGAGATGATATCCTCGATCAATTTTAGCTCCTTTGCTTTCGCTAAGTGTCATTGGCCTTTATCAGAGACATCAGCCCTTAACAAGTCCTCGGGCCTAACAGAGACTTTGGTCTTTTATTTGCGCAAAGTCCTTAGGCTATAATGTACACAGGTCCTCAGGTCACACTGCTTTCTCTTTGTGAATAGTCAACATTTTGTTGACCGGCTTCTCCTCACAGTTGGTCAACATCCCGTTGACCGGCTTCTGTTGGTTGGTTGTCCCACACGGGAGTGACATTTTATCCCAACAACCCGGTGTACCACATTCTGGGTACCACAATCCGAATGTGGGTGGGTCCCGTTGACCGGCTTCTATTGCTTAGTCGTCCCACACGGGAGTGACATTTTATCCCAACAACTCGGTGTACCACATTCTGGGTACCACATTCCGAACGTGGGTGGGTCCTATTTATAATATATAATGAATGACACTCATTTACATACAATGTATCGGAACTTGAACTAGGTAAACCATGGTCTCAGACTAAGCAAAGAGATCAGAAATTTTGGTGATCATTAAAACTAGCAAAATCATCACAATTGGCTAATTGTATGCTGTTTGAATCACCTTATCCAGATTAGTCTCCTGTAAAGGACAATGCATAAAAATTACTTAAAATCATCCTAGTTTTGGGGGATTTCAAAACTGAGTTGAAAATTTGAACAAATTAGGTAGCATTGCTTAAGCTTAGAAGAACACATGCAATGAAACTGTTTAAAAACTAATAGAGGATCAGATATGAATATTAAGGACAATAACAGTCAACTCAAGATGGCATGTCAAATGGGTCCATCCTTGGTAAGCAGCTGAATGATGAGAGCAACAATTTGATATGGCATCAATGTAGGAAGCATCCATAGAAAATAAGAAAAGGGCTTAAGTAAAATATGAGAGGTTGAATAGCTTTATGAAGGAGATAGGGAAGAAGAACGAGAAACTATTGCAACCCAAAATGTGCTATAGTCCTATATCATAAATGGCATGCAGCAGCCAATATTTTCTATTGGTGGATGAGAATAATAATGAAAGGGCTAATGCAAATAATTTTTACACGCAAACTGCATCAATAATTTTCTTATTACCAGTGCATAACCCTAAGACTTGAAACTGATGGCTAGAATGGGACAAGTGAGACTTATACTATTGCATGAAGCGTAAACCTGTATCATGTATGTTAGGATTAGGCCAAAACACGCACAATTGGGGCAACGGAACAAATCCTAACCCCCTATAAAACGTTAACCACCAAACATTTGAATACAATAAATATAATATTGCACAATAATTTTTAACGTGGAAAGCCCTTCCAAACTAAGAAAAAAATTCATGAGATAATTTCCGAACAAAACCACCATAAAGATAATGCCAATTGCAAAATAACTCCCTTTAAGAACCCTTCACTACAACTTGAGTGAAGAATGATTGAATCCAATTCCCAACACAGTTAGCAACCTACAAGAAAAAATATAATTAGAATAAAAGCAATCAAATAATAATAGTTCTAGAAACATACTAGAACAACATATCCAACTTTTGCAAAGAATGGAACTCGAGTAAAATCTCAATCAGATGCAAACCACTTCCTCTTCTCTATTTTCTCTCTTCCTTCTCTTGTACAAAGCTCCTTGTGTTGAAATCGTTGTCAAAGTTGCCACTGCTACAACTTCCACAAATTCTAAAATCAGGCGCGACTTTACAGCAATCTTGGGGAATATGAGCTCCTTACATGCAACGAGTGTGATTCCCCTTTAGGAAATCCATGCACGTGCCCTTCAAGTGCTGGTCCCACTAAAATTAGCGCACAAGAATCCTTCAGTAAGCATCAAGTGCGCCCATTTTGTCCCAAAACCGCACATTCGTCTATCATGTGCCTACCAGGCACATATACATCTTGTTTACTGGAATTGCCTATCGCTCGACCATTCCTTGCACAAACCTCTAGTGAACTTCGTCGCTTGGATAACACTCGACCAACACTCGGTCAATCTTCGCATAAACCTCATGCAACATCCAGAGACCGTTGATACTCGGCTAACATTCTACTGACACTCGGCCCACCTTTGTAGAAACATCATGCGACCTCTAATGATCATTGTCACTTAGTTAACCTTCGACTGATGTTCAGCCAACCTTCGCACGAACATCACTAAACCATTGCTTGACTTCTCCACATGAGCATACTACACGTAAATATCATGCGTTCTCCAGATGATGCGTCCATTTGTTATGGTACTTATAACGGAATGACCTAAAACCCAACAATGTAAAATATCTTTAGAGAGAAGTTAGTTAGAGAAGAAGAAAGAGAAACCATTACAACCCAATATGCTATGCTCCTTTATCATTAAATGGCATACATCAGCCAATGTCTGGAGGAGGACAGCCTTCTAGGCTAAAAAAGGCGGTCAACTGCATGAGACTTTAACTCATTATAGACTTTAGGAAGAGTTAAATATAAGCAAACTAACCCCTGCATTGCTGGGAGTTGACTTCCATGTTTTAAACTGGTAACCTCCAAATCACAATGGAGCAATCCTACAATAGAGCAATTCTAATAATTTGTACATTCTTCAACGAAAAAGGTTTAGAATTTTCTATAGGCTGTGTTCATTGAGTACCCCTAAGACTTGAACTTTCCAGCTGTAAAGGGCGGTGAGGAGACTTCTATTGTTGCATGTAACAGGAAGCAAATAACAAACAAGAAAAAATATCATACAACATATTACCAAATTTAGTAACCCACTTTAAAAAAATTTATCCATATAATCATCAGAAAAATATGTAACATTGGCCATAAATATCCACTCAGAAAAACATTTTCCAACCTATTTCTTTCAGACTCAAGTCTATTTCTCATCAATTATTTTGCACCTCTAATAAAACTCTCCAGTATGTGGCATCCCTTCATAATTAATTTCAGAACTGAAGGTAAGATGTTGGCCAATACTCTCCTATAAATTTTTGCTTATGAAGGTAATGCCTGGAAGTAATTATTGGGAACTTAAGGGTGGCATAGGGCACCGGACTTCCTGCATTGAGAGTTTTGGGCCCTAGGGAAGATGCAGTACCCCTACAATGACGATGAAGTTTCTTTAGTTAAACTAGTGACTTCTAAATTACTATATAACAGCTTTAGCTTTGTGGCAGAGTTCACCCTTAAAGTAACTAACATGAGCTTGTAGGTGTAACAATAACAATATAGTAGCTATAGTTCCCATTCAGTAAAGATGCCTTAAAAGTTAAAAGAGAATATTAATTATGTATAAGTTTCACAAAGATGTCTTAAAATAGAATATTTAATACAAATGAGTTTCTTAAATGTCGTGCTTCTATCAGATTTGATGTTGCACATCTAAAAATGGGATATAAAAACAATTTAATCACTGATGGAAAATCAAAGAGAGGAGACTACCCAAGTAACAATTCAGTTTGCAAAAATAAAGAGACAATGCTCAAGAGGTGCAAAAATACAATGCTAATATATTACCGCATCGGACATATCACAATGTAGCTTTGTCACTGAGTCACCTCTACCAAGCTCTTCAGGATATCCATAAGCAATATATGTTTTGGGACCCATGTCTGGCTTCAATGATTCTTCAGGAAGTTTAGTAGCAAGATTCAAGAGACCAGATTTTGGATTGGTGTATTCATGGAAGGGAAGGGCTGCTATAAATTCATCATTATGTCGAGTCAAACGCTCTTCAAACAAAGTTGATGAAGGCCAATCTTTCAGTTTCAGTATCTCTGGCCATCCATCTCCATGCATGCGCCCCTCTAAGTAGCCCGTGAAAAATTGATGGATATTAATATCAACCTGTATAGTGAGGATGACAAGGATGTGAGAGAACTGCCATTAGTGATAAGACAAGTTCCACAACTGATATCCCTTCACACAGAGACCATAAATATTTCCAACCTGAGTGAATTTGTGCACTATACTGGGAAGAAATATTGATGGAAACTGTCAATTTCAACAGCTAACAAAAATTTTCACCGAGACTGATCAACACGAAGCGACGTTCAATGCACATATAAATGGCCATTCTTGCAGATGTATGGCAAAATACATGGATAAGATATGGTGAAGATACTGGGTTAAAGAATACAAAAGTGTGGACTGTGGAGACGTCAATCTGCATTGAGAAGTAGTAAAATATCTCACAAATGCATGGTGCGTGTATAAAGATAGAATGCAGATGTATATCTATTTATGTATGTATTCTTCACTATTTTATGCTGGAACACTGCTGATAAATATTTCTTGAGTAAAGAGCTTTTTATTCTGAGGAAGCCCATGAGCATCTTGTAGAAAGAGTACATGTCATAAATACCAGTTCAGTTAGACACAGTTTTGTTGTTATAAACAGCTCACCTCACACCAATCCAGGCAATCAATGGCCCTCACACTTTTTGTCTCCTCTTTTAACTTTCGTTTTGCACCTGTTTCCCTGAATGCCCTCCACATAACCATGGGATCCCAACTAAGACCAGAAGTTTTGTCCAGAACATTTCTAACAATCACGGGCTCAGCTTGGCTCCAGTGCCTCTGAAAATGCTCAATTGCATCAACTGTCAATTCCATAGCATTTGGACAGTACAAAAAATTGTCACAACCATGCTCCCTGAAAGCTGCCTGACGTATTTCTAAAGCCGTGTCACTCTTCCCTTTAGATCCATTTGCCGTGCACAAGGAGC
>JAODPA010155610.1:0-14616 GCA_025585075.1 Nepenthes mirabilis
AAAAAAGATTTTTTTAAAAAAAGGCACGAAAAAGCGATTGGGCTTGGGTTAAACCATGTTATGCTTCGCCCTTGGCATATAATTGGATGTCTCGGACCTCGCATGGTGCAGACCGAAATTGTATGGGCTGGTTGAGCCCGTTACAGACAGACCGACCCGTGCAATTTATGGGCTGAACGGGCCCATTACAGATACCAGGATCTTTTTGGCAGTAATGGGCTGGGACCAATCTGTTTGACTTGTGTAGTGGGCTTTAGTTTCACAAAGCTCATCTTTTCTAGTCGTTGCCCACGCGCCCTCCTTGATGTCCCCTCCGTCTGTCTGTCTCTCTCTCTCTCTCTCTCTCCAAAACAATGTCGTAGCAGTCTATTCGACTCATCCTCTTCTTACGTAAATTCTATAATTCCATGGCATCTGAATGCGCTATCACTAATTCGTTACTTCAGCCTTCAGTACCGTTTTTTAGCAATCGATGCAAACCGCAAAAACCGAGAGTCTCGTTTCACTTAAAACCCTCAGTTTCATGCCGGTTTCACAATTCACAGCATGACGAAGAAAACAAGAAAAGTAACGGATTAGAGGTTCTCCAATTATCGGTAACCCTAACGGTAATATCAACTTCGCTTTCGCAACAAGCATTGGCAGCGAAAGTTGCGGAAAAGAAGCGGGCAGCGAAGAAAACTGAGCCATTGACGGCAGAACAATTGAAGTCATGGTCTCAAGGATTGCCAGTTGTTAGAGACAGGATGCCTTATACTGATTTGTTGACTTTGTGGGAGGAAGGGAGGATTAAGCATGTAATTAAGCCGCCTAATGCCTCGTTGAAGCAAAAGCCTCAACTGGTTTTGGTTGTTTTGGATGATTCTACGGTTTTTAGGACCGTATTGCCCTCGGTTGTGGGGAATTCTAAGTTTTGGAGTAGATGGGGCGAGTTGAATATTGATTCTCTCTGTGTTAATGCGTATACCCCGCCGGTTAAGAAGCCAGAATTTCCTTCCCCTTATCTAGGGTTTTTGTCGAAGATTCCGTTTTGGATGTTTTCAGTTATCAAGCCTAAACCGCAGTCGAAGAAGGCATTGGAGTTTAGGAGGATGAGGGAGGAGTTAAAGAGGCAGAAAAGGGAGGAATTGACGAGGATGAGGGTGGAAAGGGAGGCAATGGAGAAGGCGATTAGAGTGCAGAAGAAGATGGAGGAGAGGATGAGGAAGAGAGAGTTGAGGAAGGTCAAATACGAGGAATCCTTGCGTCAGGCACGTAAGAATTATCAGCGCATGGGGATTATGTGGGCTAACTTGGCTCGGGACTCGAATGTGGCAACTGCGCTAGGATTCGTGTTCTTCTTCATATTCTATCGTACGGTCGTCTTTAGCTATAGGAGGCAGAAGAAAGATTACGAGGACAGGATAAAGATCGAGAAGGCGGAGGCAGATGAGCGGAAGAAAATGAAGGAGCTAGAGAGACAAATGTCAGGTTTGGACAGTCCGGATGATGAAGAGGACGGCAAGGATAGTGAGCAAAATCCTTACATGAAGATGGCTGCGCAGTTCATGAAGTCTGGTGCTCGTGTTCGTCAAGCCCGTAACAAGAGGTTGCCGCAGTATCTAGAGAGAGATGTAGATGTGAAGTTTGAGGATGTTGCGGGGCTTGGGAAGATACGGCTTGAGCTTGAGGAGATTGTTAAATTCTTCACGCATGCAGAAATGTACCGTAGAAGAGGAGTAAAGATTCCAGGTGAGAATTCTTGAAGACTGACATTTATGTTCTGTAATGTTCTATTGAACGCGTATTATCTATAACTACTCATTTGTGCTTGCTGGTTGTGTGCTTGGATCTCTTTGGTTTAATGGGGTTTGAGTATAGGGGCTCTTGTGTGGACTTTTGTAAGAAATTGAAAACAGAGTGAATAATAGGAAAAGAGGAGAAAGAGAGAGGAAGAGGACGATGGAAATGTGTGAGAATGAATCGCATAGATGGGAAAGCGGCTACGCCTGAGAAACGTTTATTACTTCAGCTTTACGTTACATCACACACTGAGCACTGCTCGAGCGAGGAGCAATATATACTACAAAGCATACCCTAAAATACAATATACATTATCCTAAATTACAATATTGTACTCAATACCTAAAAATATAATATTGTCCTCAATATGCAATATCCTAAAATACAATATTGTAGACAATATCAATACCCTAAAATATAATAATCCTAATACAATATTTGCAAAATAAAAGGATTGTGTGTTGTCTAATACGCTCCTGCAAGATGGAGCATATATATTAATAATACCCATCTTGGACGGATGAGAATTTAGACGATGTGAGGGTAAAATCTTGGTGAATATATTAGTTAGCTGATTATGAGTAGTGACATAATGTGTGCGAATGCTCCATTCTTAAATTTTGTCACGAATAAGATGACAGTCCAGCTCGATGTATTTAGTGCATTTATGAAAAACGGGATTAGCTGCAATGTGAATGGCCGCTTGATTGTCACAATATAGAGACGTTGCATTGGGATGAAAAACCTGCAAATCATTCAAAATATAACGTAATCAAGATAATTCATAATAAGTTGTAGCCATTAATCTATATTCTACCCTGGCGGAGGAGCGAGAGACCACTGACTGTTTCTTGCATTTCCATGAAATAATAGAATTCCCAATAAAAACATAATAACGAGTAATGGATCTGCGTGTGTCTGTACAGGAAGCCCAATCTGCATCACAAAAAGCTCTTAGCTGAATGTTTGAGGTAGAAGAAAATAATATGCCTTGTCCAGGATTTAGTTTTAGATATTGCAAAATTTGGTATGCAGCATTCATATGACTCAAGGAAGGCTAATTTATAAATTGGGTTAAAAAATGTACTGCATAAGTTATGTCCGGTCTTGTGCCGATAAGATAAAGAAGGCGGCCAATGAGTCTTCTATACATACTCGAGTCTTTGAGGACTACTTCGGTTTGCTTGCTTAGTCTCAAGTTTTGGTCCATTTGTAGTTTAAGAGGTTTGGTACCAACGGTGTCAGAATCAGCCAGATTGTCAAGGGTGTATTTTCGCTGACAAATGTATATACCTTTTGGCGATTGGGCGACTTTTATGCTAAGGAAATATTGTAAAACACCCAGGTCTTTAATCTTAAAAGCCTGATTTAGAAAGGATTTGATGGAGGCAATTGAATCCAAGCAATTACTGGCAACAATGATGTCATCAACATATACAAGAAAAACCGCAAAAGATTTATCATCTTATTTAGTGAACAAACTGTAATCCGCCTTAGATTGAACGAAGCCAAAAGCAACAAGAGAACTAGACAGTTTTGAATACCATTGTCTAGAAGCTTGTTTAAGGCCGTATATGCTTTTTAATAACTTGCATACCCGATGAGATTTTCCTTTGGTGTAATTGGGAGGTGGTTGCATATAAATTTTTTCATTTAAAGTTTCATTTAAAAAGGCGTTATTGACATCAAAATGATACAAGTGTCATCCTTTTATGGCAGCTATAGCTAAGAGGCATCGCACAGTTGTAATTTTAGCAACTGGAGAAAAAGTTTCGTGGTAGTCCACCCCGTCCTGTTGTGTGTATCCTTTTGTCACTAATCGATATTTGTATCTTTCAATAATCCCATCACTATTGAGTTTCAATTTGAAGACATATTGACATCCGATAGCTTTCTTTCCTGGAGGTAAATCGGTAAGAATCCAGGTTTTATTGGATTCTAAAGCATTCAACTCATCTTTTATGGTTTTGCGCCAATTAGGATCATAAATAACTTGAGTATAAGTTTGTGGTTTAGTTTAAGATGAGATGGAGGATGAAAAGGAACTATAAGCCGGGGACAATTTTTGATATGATATGTAATTTTCGAGGGATAAGGTTTACCTGGAGTAATTTGTGCTGTTGATTGGATAGGTGTAGCTTGAGATGCTTGATGATAGTGAAAATCTTACAAATATTGAGGAGCTTTCCTAACTGTAGTGGTTCTGCGGACAGGAGTGTTATCTTTCACTGGAGAGTGAATATTGGTGATAGGATTAGTAGGCACTTTAGGTTGTGGGTTGCTACTCAAAGGTTCCTGATTATTTTTTAATTGGCGATGGACTAAGGGTAAATCGGATTGTTCTTCATTGCTGTGAAGTTCAGCGGTTGGTTGATCTCTATCTACTAAAGGAATAGTGACCGGATTCACAACTAAGTCGATGATAGAATATGATTGTTGATTTAGGAAAAGATGATCATTATTTGTCATTCCAGGAGGCATTGCATCAGATTGAACATTAGAAGCAGTTTTAGTATCGTTTTTCTGGAAGGGGAAAACATTCTTATGAAAAATGACATCCCTGGAATAAAATGTGACATTACTATACAAATTAAATAATTTGTTACCTTTAATACCAAAAGGATAGCCTAAAAATGTACAAGTTCTACTTTTAGAATCAAATTTCTTCCGCCCATGAAAAAGGGTGGAAGCAAAATATAAACAACCAAATATTCAAAAATTGTCATACCTTAGTTTGACTCCAAATAGAATTTCATATGGAGTCTTATTGGCCAACAATGGAGTGAGAATTCTATTTATAATATAGGCAGCAGTAAGAATACAATCACTCAAAAACTTTAAGGGAAGTCCCGATTGAAATTTAATTGCTAGAGTTACATTTAATAAATGTTGCCATTTGCGTTCAACTACAACATTTTGTTGTGGTGTTTCTATACAACTGCGTTGATGGATAACATATCTTTTACTGTAGAAATCTCCCAGACAAAATTCAAATCCATTATTTGTACGAATAACTTTATGTTGACATTGAATTGTGTCGTAACAAGATTGTAAAAAACTTTTAAACATAATTTTGTGTCAGATTTTTGTTTCAGAAGATAAATCCAAGTACTTCTTGAAAAATCTTCAACGATAGTTAAGAAATATTTTTATCCGTCATAAGATATTTCTGATAAAGGTTCCCATAAGTCACAATGTACCACAACAAATAAGGTGTGTGACCTATGGGTGCTGGGAGTAAAAGGAAGGCGACGTTGCTTAGCCATGTGACAAATAGAACATGGATTATCATTAATAGAACGCAATGCTCCTTTTACAAGGGGATCATGTATCAGTTTTATCTTAGAATGTGAAATGTGACCTAATCTGTAATGCCAAAGGTTAACTGACAATGAAACAAAATTAGCAGAGGGCTTCATGATGTGATTGGAAAATTTGGAGAGAAGGCTAGCCGAGGTGTTTGGAAGAACTTCATTATTCATCAGATAATATACACCGTTTTACTCTTCACCGATTCCAATTGTTGTCCAGGAGGCAAAGTCCTGAATCAGGCAAATGTCAGAGAAGAAAAACATACAGCAGCCGAGAGCATCAGTAAGGCGATTCATAGAAATCAAATTAAATGTGAAAGAGGAAACACATAAAATATTTTGCAGTGTTATCTTGTTGGTCAATTTAACAACTCCAATATGGGAAACAGGAGCTTTACTTCCATCAGGAAGTTTAACAGAACTAGAGATAGGTATCTCCTTATGAAGATATAAGGATGGGTTGCAGATCATATGATCTGTGGCCCCGATGTCAAGTATTCAGATATCCTTTCCATTTTAAGCAGAAGGAATAGAGCAGAAATCAGTACCAGTCAAGTTAGCCGCTTTTGATTGATCACTAATGGGATCAAAGACAGACGAAATTTATTTGGCCGTTTGAGAAGGCGCAGCAGAGTCTTTAGATTGAATCAGATTCATGAGTTGTTTGAACTGTACTTTGGTCAATGCAACTTTGTCATTTTCATTAGCCTCGTGGTTAGAAATGGTGGTGAAGCTTGAATTGTTGGCCAAAAGAGCTGTAGTCCCAGACTTACCGTATAGCTTGTGATTGGAAGGAAAATTGTAAAGCTGACAACACTTATCAATAACATGTTCAGGTTTATTACAATGAGTACATATAGGCATCTTAGAATTCCCAATCTTAAAACATTGCTATAAAGTGTGTCCTGGGACACGATAATGAACACAAAATGGCCTATCTTTCTTTGGCATATGATTATTTTTCACGGGTTTTTTTGTGTTACTAATAACCCGTAAANATGTTACATCACACGCACAGCACTGCCCGAGGAACGAGCAATATATAATACAAAGCAAACCCTAAAATACAATATACACTATCCTAAATTACAATATTGTACTCAATACCTAAAATACAATATTGTACTCAATATGTAATATCCTAAAATACAAAATTGCAGACAATATTAATATACAATATCCCAAAAATACAACTACCCTAAAATACAATAATCTTAATACGATGTTTACAAAATAAAAGAATTATGTGTTGTCTAATAACTTTAAGGTGACTTTATGAGATAGATGCACATAGTAAGAACTTTGTGAATCACTTGCATACGAGTTGAGGGAGTAACGCGGGGGTTGAAGTAATAGTATTCTTTGAAGTAGGTCGGCTTTTTGTAGGATTTTTGAGTCTGTCATTCATTATTTGGTGAACAGCCATTTTTTGTTGGTTGTCTGTTGGAAATGCATGTTTGTTGCACATGACATGCAACTGAAAAATTGAATCAATGATTTCTTCCTTTGATGTGATCTGAGTTCTAGCCTGTTTTGGTTTATGGGTTTTTAACTTTTAGTTCCCAGTTCCCTTACCTTTTCATTTCCTTTTTTGTGGGCGGCAAGTGTGGTAAGATTGTTTCATTCTAATCTAAAGATCGTGTGTTTGAATGTAGAAATAACCTCGTACTAGGCCGCCCTTTTACTTCCAAGGTAAAAGCAGAAATGCATACATGATACTCCTTGCCATTTCTAGATGTCATATTCAGCTCCATTCTTTTAAGTGTTGAATTAAAAACTCATACAATTAATCATCGTGCAATCCTAGTGCAAATTTCCTAGAATTTTCGCCAGCACCATGGATATGCATGCTTTTATTGGTTGCCAGAAGTCAAGGTTCCTCATTCTCTGAAGTCATTAGAAAGTGCACTGTGTTCCTTATCTGGCCCAGAAAACAACGATGATGGCCCAGGACAAGATCATTGTTACAAATAAGCAAAAACAAAAGGACAATTAAAAAATCCTGCGTTGTTTTCTCTATTTTTGGCATGATATTTTCAGGAGCCATTTAGTTAGTCAGTTTTAGTGCTGTATCTGTAGGTTACTTTTAGGTGTCATTATTCTATTACCCTGTTCCTTTGACAGGTGGCATTCTTCTTTGTGGACCCCCTGGTGTGGGGAAGACTTTGTTGGCCAAAGCAGTTGCTGGTGAAGCAGGTGTGAACTTCTTCTCAATTTCTGCTTCTCAGTTTGTGGAAATATATGTTGGTGTTGGTGCTGCTCGGGTTCGAGCACTTTACCAAGAAGCAAAGGATAATGTAAGAAGATTCTTCTTCTCCTGTGTACTTGTTTCCCCGTTCTGCCCTTAGGGATGCCTATAGTGAATGAATCTCTCTCTGTTTTTCCTATGTGAAAGCACATGGCATTTTGCCAATGACTCAGACATTTCACTGTCTTTTCTTGTGATGCAAAAGGAAAATTCTTCATTTCATAATCTTGTATATTTCTTGTTTCAGTTTTCTCTTCTGTATCTTAGGCACAATTATTCCATATGATGTTTTACTAGATTCTTTTTCTTTTCATTGCTTACTATTTTCTCATTCGGCCTTTTGGGCATCAAATGCCAAATATGAATATTTCAACCTGTCATTAGTTCTTTATTTATCTGGTAGGCTCCGGCTGTTGTCTTCATTGATGAGGTGGATGCTGTTGGAAGGGAGCGTGGTCTGATTAAGGGGTCAGGTGGACAAGAACGTGATGCGACTCTTAATCAGGTTGTATGGAATGTTCACAACCCTGTCTTTGTTTATTGAAGAAAATGTGAGAAAAATACTGTCACTGCCTTTAGTTTGCCCTTCCCTGTTATTTATCTTTTATGTTGTTAATCGATGCTAGCTCCTTGTGTGCTTGGATGGATTTGAAGGCAGAGGAGATGTGATCATTATTGCTTCCACAAATAGGCCAGATATTCTAGATCCAGCACTTGTGAGGCCTGGAAGATTTGATCGGAAAATTTACATACCAAAACCTAGTCTCACTGGGCGCATTGAAATTCTAAAGGTGTGTTTTCCAGATTTCTGTTCCAGTGCTCGTGATGTAATATATTTGATACACCCTCATTTTGAATTTTGAAAATTTCCTTTTGGGATCTCCCAGGAAATATTTTCCCAGACTTTCAAGGAATGCATTGTAATGATGTCTCCCATATCCCTTTTGTTAATCTAACTTAAATTGAATTTATAAAGAGCAATCAAGTAATGATGAAAGTTTAAGGTAATGTAGTTCAACTCTAATCAGGGGTCCCCTTGTGAATTTATTTGGTGGATTGGAATTCTGTGATCTTCAAATTGGACATTTGAAAAATGGGATAGATAGAGCAAAATTTGACTCATTTATTTATCTGATCCATTTGCTTGCTCTCTCTCATCAATTGCCTTCTTTCCTTCTGTGATCTCTTGTTTCTGGGGATAGGTTCATGCTCGTAAGAAACCAATGTCTGAAGATGTGGACTATATGGCTGTTGCTAGTATGACTGATGGAATGGTCGGTGCAGAGCTTGCAAACATTGTTGAGGTTGCTGCTATTAATATGTTGCGTGATGGAAGGACAGAGGTGACCTTAAACTTTAATGCATTGGCGTTGATAATTGTTTCAAGTCTGTTCCTAGAGTTGGTATGAATGCAAGTTGATAGAAAGGGAAGCTCTTATTTTGTATATTTTCTTGAAGAATGCACTTGTTGTATCAAATAAACAAAACAATTCTCAGTTATATGCTTGTCATTACCTCTTCTGTACGGTAAAGTATGGTTATTTTATTTTACTTTATTTGTATTTTGGCATCACTGTGAGAAATTAGTCAAGGAAAACAAAGAAATTCCCATGATTCTTCCTTTTTAAGAAGGGTGCTTAAGAAGTTAGAAATGGATGTTAAGATTTAAGTTTAGAAAATCACTGAGAAAATAATAAAAAGATTGGGGTAATGAACAAAATTAAATTATATGTATGCTGGACTTATTGAGAATTATTAGCCCTAAATTGAGGTGACCATAGGCAGTTAATAATGGCCTTTTGATTTTGTGGTTTTGTTCTTTAGAATTATGATTGTCCTGCATGATTACAGATAACCACTGATGACTTATTACAAGCTGCACAAATGGAGGAAAGGGGGATGCTTGACAGAAAGGAGAGGAGCCCTGAGATGTGGAAGCGAATAGCTCTTAATGAAGCAGCTCAAGCTGTAGCAGCTGTCAACTTTCCTGATCTGAGAAATATTGAGTTTGTATGATCCCTGCAGTGCCTTCTTGATTCTATGTGTATTCTATTTGATTGCTGAATTTATATCTATTGAAATGAACAGATCCTCAGTCGTTTTGAAATTTGTAGCACTTAGAAATTATAATTTAACAAATAATGAACCCTAGTGAATTAGTGATTCTTTGGGTACTTGCTCGTCAAAATTTGTGATGCATAATATGAATGGGAAACTATTACAGAAGGTTGATTGTGAACATTTTCTTTTGTTTTGTTTAGGGCAGAAATTCAATGATAGGATTCGCTGGTTCACTGCTGTAGTCCTTGCGATTTTTGTGAATTGATAGTTTCTTCATTATGATTCTGTTTTTATGCAACTTTCTTTCTGGTTGGAGGTTCCTTCCATAAATGCTGACATTAGATTGTTGCTTGAGTAGGTCACCATTGCACCGAGAGCGGGCAGGGAACTGGGCTATGTTCGCATGAAAATGGATCATGTGAAATTTAAAGAAGGGATGCTGAGGTTTGGCCTTATTTTTCTCCTCCTCTTTCTATATCCTGCTATCATCGTCGTCTATAACCTTCTCTTTCCCCGCCTTCTCTCACCTAGATAAAAAGAAAGATGATGTTATTATTAAATTAATATGTTAAAAATAAAAAGAACAATGTTAGACGAGAATGGGTAATGGAAAACCACAAGCTGTAAATGATTTGCTGTCGTATTTGGGGGTTGCTGCTGTTGTTGTCATTGTGTAGTGGTGCCTATTTAAGAAGTACCGACACTTCTCTTGAGCGTGTTCGACATGTTGGACACTGACACTTTTGTTGACACTATCCTGAGTGTTGGAATATTTTGTTATTTATCTTTTTTGACTCTGTTATGCTTTGAATTTGGCACATTCTTTACACATTGGATTATTTTGTGTTTTTAGGGGAAAAAATGGGATTTTTAATGTAAAATAAAGAAAATAGTAGCCATTTGGTTGTTTAGAAATAATTTAAACTTAAGTTGCTATTGTCTTCCTTTTTCATTATATGAGATATGCCATATCATAATTCCTTTATATACGCTTACGTTCATGTCTTTGCATTTTTGGATGATGAATTAAGAAATATGAATTTTTTTATACTTTAATATAAAATAGTATTGGTGATTAATTATACTCTCACATGTGCAAATAAATAATGAATTTTAGTTGAAGTGTTATCAACATATCGTGCCCTCATTTTTCGAAAAATAACATGTGGGATTGTCGGTGTCTATTCTTCTTAGGTGCTTGTTCTCTATTTTTTTTCTTGGTTAAAACTGCTGCTTTAAGTTCTGTTGAGGTGTACAATTACATATATAGGTCAGCTATTTTGGTAGAAAAAGCAGGAATTTTCCAAATATGAAACTTCAAAGAATCAACTCCAACAAGAAAAAGAGAGAGAAGGAAAATATACAGATGTAGGAAAGGCTTGCCTGTGATGCCAAAAGCTTGACAATTCAGCCAGCTTTTGCTCGTTGGTGGACTGCTGTGTTATTTATGACACATGGAGCTCAACAACATTTAAATATATGTAGGACAAAATGTGCATTTGAGCATTCTAGCCACTCTATGAAATGGTTAAGTTGTAATTTGATCATGTATCTGTATTCTTTATCAATGTATATTAGCTGACTAAATTGTACTTCTGTCATTATTTTTTCCCCTTCCTTTAGAAGAATATCATATTCTTAATTTTTTGCAGTCGTCAGTCCCTTTTGGATCACATAACTGTTCAACTAGCACCACGTGCAGCCGATGAGGTCTGGTATGGTGAAGATCAGGCAAGTTTCTTGTTTATCGTCGATTGTTTAGAACTCCTTCAAGAAATCACTTTGGTGCCTTGCATGGAACATCTGGTGCCAAGTGCTGGAAATGTAAAACTAATGCATAGTCATTGCTTTTCTTTGGAATTAATAATCTTAGGATTTTAAGATTGCTGATTAAACCATACATGGTGGGAAATGTGTGATATGTAGGAGTTGAATCTATTATGAGATTTATTACTGGGGTGGTTATGGACTTTGCATATTTATTATTAATTTAGTGCCTGTTTATTAGCGAAAGTGGTAACTCTTTAGAAGGATTGTGACGATTGGATGGGCAAAGGGGAATCAAAATTAGAATCAGGGAACTTGATTATTGTGTCTGGTATCTTCAATTTCCAATCCTAATGCCATTGCCTCAATTCGTTTGATTAACACATAACTTGGACAAGAAACTTCCTCGATGGTCTTGTCAATTTAGGAAACTTCCTTGATGGTCTTGTCAATTTTACATGTAGGTGAAAGGTGTTTGATTCAACAGTAGAGTGAGTGTCTGTACCATCTCGTACTTTGCACCGATGGAGGAGATTAACTCAAATAAACTCTGTTTAATATAATCTTTTATTTCTCCATTATGCTACAAAAAGTTGTTCTCTTTTAAGCACATTCAATTGAAAATTGAAAATATGAAAAACAGCATCCCTTAATTTCGAAAGCCAAAATGCAATTAATATGAAAATTCCTGTCTCTTAATACAGAATTAATTTAGAACATTCTGCCAGAAAAAAATGTGCTAACTTATTTTTGCAATGGGGGAATAGAGAATACAAAGGAGGAAAAGGTTTATCTTAATTTAGATGTTTGGGAAAGTGAAAGGGTCCCAGATAGGTAGTAATGCTGGGAGGAAAAATTTTACTTCAGGAATAAGAAGAAATGTCAACAGGAGTTAAGAACTAGGAGTGGGCAATTATTTATGGAGTGCAGATGCAGTTGTAAAATGGCTTTCTTAAAGCCTTTCTTTTTTTCCGGGTGTTTCTTCAGGGAAATTTTTGTCAATATTGTAGCTTTCCAGTTCTCACATACAAATGAAAAAAAAAAGATGTGGCATTTTATATTCAAAGAAGAAATTTGTTGTGTATATTCAATTTACATAAATGAATAGAAGGTAAGAAGCTTCATTCTATACTCAGAAGAAATTTGCTATGGTGCTTTTTTCTTGTTATGCAGAGCTTCTTAGCTTTTCTTTCTGCATAAAAGTTGTGTTTGATCTGGGTTTCCATACAGTATAATAATTCCTTGTTTGGTGGGCCTTATTTTCAGATACACGATGAATTATGTTTATTAGCTCTCCAATTCAACGGATGTGCTTCTCATGTGGCTTAAAAATGCATTTAATATTGTAGTTGAGTACAATATGGGCAGAGACGGCAGACAATGCTCGGTCAGCTGCGCGGACATTTGTTCTTGGTGGCCTGTCTGAGAAACATCATGGGCTATCAAACTTTTGGACGGCAGAGAGAATCAATGTACGTAATCAAAACTTTTATTTTTAACCTTTGAAATCCCAAAATTCAGTTTTGGCATTGTTGATTGTATTGCATTAGATCTGCAAACATGTTATTATAGATGAAAGTATTTATATCGGTATCAGTTGTGGCTGTATTAGATAATATGTATCGATATCGAATATATTAAGAAAAGAAATTCTGAAATTATCAGTTGACGAGGTACTATCGGCCAATATATAAGTGATATCTGCTAACATATTACTATACATCAATATATTGTGATATTGTCGCGGTATAGGGAGACTGATATCGATACATGTCGGCCAATATTTTAAATATCATTTGGCTGAGGTTGAATTCTATCTATGAGTTCAAACTTGGAACCTTGTGTAATAAGTCTATGTAAAATGCAGCCATGGTCTGCATCTGATGTATTTATGCTGCGACTTTGAGTTATCAGGACATTGATTTGGAGGCACTTCGGATTTTAAATATTTGCTATGAACGTGCAAAGAAGGTATGAAGGTCATTGATAATAATTCTGCCAATCAAGTGTTAGTGGACTTCTTGATATGTTTTCGCAATTGTTTTCCGAGTTCAGATCCTGAATCGTAATCGAAAGCTGATGGATGCGGTGGTCGATGAACTTGTTGAGAAGAAAAGTTTGACTAAGAAAGAGTTTTTTCACCTTGTTGAGATCCATGGATTACTTGAACCTGTTCCTCCCAGCATTATTAATATCAAGGTTAAGAAATCTAGGATTTTCCAAGATGCCACGAAGAGTCATGAGGATGAAGCTGCGGTGAGCAATGTATGAGCAAGACGGTCAGGCGATTAACATTTACTCATTCTATATAGTCATGTAAGTATCAGGGCTTTATCTATATCTAATTAAAGTACTTCAGAAGAAAGTATCATTCACTTCAGTAGATGACAAATTGAAAATGAGATACATGGCTAGATGGGTGCAAGAAAACATCTTTGATATTCATGGTAAAAGGCTTGGGCCTATTTCTAGTTGTTCTGAGGTTTTATAAGTTGATTTTATAAAATCCCAATTAAGTTTCAAAGGAAAAAAATCCTTCATTGGTTTCTGAATTTTCTCGGTTGAAGTAAATTTATGACTCAAATCAACGTGTAAACTCACTAGGATAAGTGGTGTTGTTGAACCAGAGAATACAACCACCAATGAAGCTGGATAAGATCAGAGTTTGTAATTTTTGTCTTTTGCAATACCTCAACAAGACGTAATCATTTTTATTTTAGTTAGGTTTAACTCAATGTTCTTAGATCCCTCTTTCTGGATTTGTAACTATCAATTGCATGGAATTATGCTCTTATGGGTAAATGCATGGTCTTTTTACCGTATTGATTGAACATGATAGATCATTTGTATTGTCCTCGGATGGAAACAAAAAGAGAACCATTCAAAATGTGCTGTTGTCGGAACCGGAAAATGTAATCTTAAATGATGAAACCTTGGGTCTTTGAAGAGAAGAAGATACCATTGATGACCCAGTAAAACACAAAAACCAGCATACACACACACACACACACTTTATGCATATGCATTTAATTGGTAATAATTTTCCTTCTTTCAGGATGAACGGCATGATTGTCATCACAGCTCGTGTTGAATGCTGGTAGCAGCAAGGTTGGGGCATTTCAAGTAATTTTTTAGCTTTTTTCCCACCGGCATAACCCGTAACGACAGGTGATGTTTTGGGTATCTGATCTCCAAGTCCTGGGAAATGAACTTCCGAAGATGAATTTGTGGGTCTTTGTGGAAGACATGTGGCACTAAAAACAGCTGTGTTTTGAGGTATGAAAAAAGCCATATGGTGCCTTTGCTTAGGTCCTTGGATGAGTAACTATGCTGCTAAGTGATGTTTACTGGTTGAGGATGCCATGGAGAATGAACAATTTTATATTTATATTTATATTTACATTTTATCTTATTTTATTGAATTTTGATCTTTGATCTTTGGTTTCT
>JAODPA010155621.1:0-14613 GCA_025585075.1 Nepenthes mirabilis
ACCCGTCCTCGATGTTGTCCGCTCCCGTCCGGTCCCTAAAGATGATATGAATTTCGAATAATTTTGATAAAGACAAGATGAAAGAACATGAATTAAAGAAGAAATGATATGATGATTATGCTATATTATGATCTATAATTTGATTATTTGCATGCTTGTGTTTTTCTGGATGTGAGTATCCTGCTGGGCTTTGTAAGCTCATTCTTATAAATTTTCAGATGACAAGCTTATGGAGGACGAAGTTCAGTAGAGTCCTATGGTGTAGCTGAAAGTTTAAGCTTGCTGGAGCAGATTTTTTGGGAGCTTTGTTTATTTTTATTTTTGAGGATACTTGTAAAGTTTATTCCGCTGCTTATGAATGTTAGTATGTTCCGTGATACTTTGGGATTTATTAAATTATAATTCTTTGGATTGCATCTCAGGTTTGAATGATGAAAAGAAAAATTTTTATGTTCACCTTTTTATCTCTTATTCGTAAGAACTTTGGATTTGACGACGACTTTTGATGGTAATAAAAGTCGGGTCGTCACACACAATTTAGACATTTACATGCAAACTATCCGTTTTCCCCAAAATCTTCAAGGCGACTTCAATACTCCAAGACCTTCCTTTCTAGCTTGCCTACCAAGATCTTCCTGGCTAGCTTGCCTATTCTTGCTCGTCAGGAATCAGTTCTGCTGTTTCATCTTGAGGGGAGGGAAAATAGAAGAGTGAGGCAAAGCCCAACAGTGTACCATAAAACATGCAAGTGAAATGCTTTCGTACAGTACATAAATGTAGGTCATAAAAAGTGTCACAGAATAGAAACATATACAAAAATCATAAGAAAAGCCTAGTTCGATATAAACATGTTTTGATAATCATAATTCATGCTTTCCTGATGAATATATGTATATATGGTGGAACAGAAATCATAGTGAATCAAAAGAACAAAGGCACCCATGGAAACACGAAGAAAACATAATTTCATTTAAACATATATCAAAATTCATAAAATAGTTCCAAATCGTACTTGTTCTTCAGAATTCTAGTTCATTATCCTATGGACCTAACTAATATACCCTATTAGCCAAGGGGACGAATAATCGATGATAGATTGTATTCAATCCACACAATCAAAGGCTGATGGTTCGATAGTATTTATTTTTATCTCATTTCACGATTCTATAATTTGATAGTTTGATGGTTCGATAGTTTGATGGTTATCCTTAATTACCACAGTAACGTTCTAAGGCATGCCGGAGAACCTTATCTGACTGTACAACAGTTCTAGGTCTGATTTTCTTACTGATTACTTTATTTAAATACATTTCCTCCAAATTCCATAATCAAAGTTTATCATATTTCAAGGCCAAGTCCAAGTTTCATTCAATCACTCTTTCAGACAATTTCAGAAGCTTCCATAATTTCGATGATACAGTTCTATGTAAAGCTTTCAAATACAAATCATTTATTAAATTTTAACAAAGTACCAATTAACATTTAAATCTCAAAATTCTAAGTTTCCAAAATAATTTCCTTAAGTTTCGTTCTAGGGATTCCATACAAAACTTCCAAACTTAAATTGAACACCTAACACATATTTATTTATGAAATCAATACCAGAAATCCAAATAAATATGCAAAATCATACATTATAACCAAAAATTCCCAAATTTTTGAGCTAGGGTTTCGCAATAAGCTTCCAGACATGAAACAAAGGCAAAACATGAACCGAATCACAAAATCGGAGTTATAAGTCATAATATATATACATAAACATAAACTCTAGTCCAAAAGTCATGAGATTCATACATGAGAGCAAGAGATTTAGAGCATAAAAAACAAAATTGAGATTTTAAAAAATAGTAAAAAAAGAAAATGAGATCCGACGTATGCTTACCTGAGCCTGATCTACTGTTATTTTTACTGGGATCGGAGTGGAATGGCCGGATTTCTCCCCTTTCTTCTCTTTCCCTCTTCTCTCCCGTTGCTCCTTTTGCTGGAACACAGAAAATGGCAAAGGAAAAATGCACACGGCGTTTTATACCTAGTCAGCGCCAGGCGTGCAAATTAGTGCCCGGGTGGCACTCGAGCGGTCCTCAAGCTCCGCCCATCGCAACTTTCTCGCCCCCGCCTCACCTCGGGTTGTGACGGAACGGGATTTTTTTTTACAACACAAGATCTGGATGCCATCTAGAACCCATATACTTTTAACCATAAGAAGTATAGCGAAAGTTTGTCTCACATCCTGCGGAAGCATTCATCTTCATTCCAAAATATTCATTTCTAAGTACATAATAAAAAATGTCTAACCATAAAAGTCTATGAATCATAATGAAGTCATTACAAATATATTCTCCAAAATAAGCTTCCGAGTCTTTAATGATTCTTCAGACAAGCTCTAATTACTCCAACTCGTTAGGCACAAGCTCTAAAGTTTCATCTGTAAGGGAAAAAAACAGAAAACAGTGAGCCGGAGCTCAACAAGGTACATGCCGATTACCATAAAACATTTGTGTTGTCAGGCAGATGCATAAATATTAATAACTAGTAGTGGATCAGAAAACTAAGTAATCAATGCAGGAAAAATCAGAACAGAATCTTATGCAATACTAAAATTAATACTTAGCCGGATGAAGGTCAAACCGAATGTCAGAGCATAAAACAGAGTCGGTTTCGTTATAAGAGTCTTCTTTTATTCTTCAGCTTGCAGAGGAGGCATTAATTGAGGATAGATTTTGTTCAGTCCACACAATCTAAGGCCGATAACTAAACAGAAGTATCCCATCTCGTGGGATCGGTGTGCCACCCAAAGGTAGGCCAGAACTAAGCTTTCCTCCTGACCGTAACGCCCCAAGGACAAGGCGGACCATAATTAACTCTATGGACAGAGTTATCCTCGATTACTACCATAAAATTCTAAGGCATGCCGGAGAACCTTATCTCCCAAATCAAAAATCTAAACTGATGGTATTACCATAAAGTCGGTTCACATTTTCTTTGTTCTCATTCCGGATGGCCATATCACAAGCTGATTTTGAATTCATCATACAAGTGCCGATTTACATTTTCACATGCAAAAGCAGAGTTCAAGTATGCATTCCGGTTTCATGTTCGCAAAGGCCAGTTTCAAATGCAAGAGGGCCGGTTTTGATTTTCATGCAAAAGGGTTAGTTTCGATTTTCATGTGAGGGCCGGTTTTGATTTCAACATACAGAAGGGCCGGTTTCCATTTTCACATGTAAAAGCAGAGTTCAAAGTATGCATTCGGGTTTCATGTTCTATGCAAGGGCCGGTTTCAAATGCAAGAGGGCCGGTTTCGATTTTCATGCAAAAGGGCCGGTTTCGATTTCCGTGCAAAAGGGCCGGTTTCGATTTCCGTGCAAAAGGGCCGGTTTGATTTTCATGTGAGGCCCAGTTTGATTTCAACATACAACAGGGCCGGTTTTCATTTCTATGCAAAAAAGGACCGATTTCGATTTTATGTGAACGTCAGATTTGATTTCCATGCAAAAGGGTTGATCCTGATTTTCACAAGGGTAAGCCTGTTCGGATTTGTCAGGCAAGCAGGCCGATTCTGATTTTCTCAAGGGAAGGCTGGTTTTGTTTTTGTTCAGGCTGGCCGATCCTGACTTCTCAAGGGAAGGCCAGTTTCGTTTTTGCTATACGATGGGGCCGATTTCGATTTCAGGGCCGATTTTGATTTAACCTACAAAGGCCGATTTCGGTTTCGATGCTTAAAGCCGATTTCGATTTTGATGCAAGGGCCAATTTCGCACAAACCGATTTCGATTTCTAATGCCAGGGCAGATTTCAATGCAGGCCGATTTTGATTGCGATACACAAAGCCGATTTCTGTTTCGACGCAAATCCCGATTTTGATTTTAATGCAAAGGGCTGATTTCGATTTTGACGCACAAGCCGATTTTGATTTTTTGAGTTCGATTTCAAAGAAAGGGCTAATTCCGATTTCAATGCCAGGGCCGATTTCAATGGCGATACACAAAGCCGATTTCGGTTTTTGATGCACAAAGCCGATTTTGGTTTTGACGCAAGGCCCGATTTCTATTGCAATGCAAAGGACCGATGCACAAGCCGATTTCGGTTTTTGAGTTTGATTTCAATGCAAAGGCCGAGTCCGACTTCAATGCCATGGCCGATTTCGATTTTTCATGTATAAAGGGGCGAATCCATTTTCAAGCAGCCGATTTCAAATTTTCAATGCAAGGGCCGGTTTCGTTTTTCTCATAAAAAAGAGCCGGTTCCGATTTCCATGCAAAAAGGGGGCCGATTTTGGTTTCAATGCAAAAGTCGGGTTCAAATACAAACCAATGCCGAGTTCATGGCCGATGTTTAATGTAGAAAGCTGAGTTCAATTACACACAAAGGCCGAGTTCATTTAACATGCAGGAAGCCGAGTTCATTTTACACACAGGAAACTGAGTTCAACTTTCATGCAGCCAAGTTCATTTTGCGACGCAGAAGGTCGAAGTTCAATGCAGAAAGCAGAAATTTTAAAACAAAGTATACTTGTAGTAAAGCATGAACTTTAAAACAGAGCATGAACTTCAAAACATGGTACACTTGCAGTATTCTTAAAAACAGAAATTAAAGAGCAGCATCTGAAGTAACTTGCCTAAGAGTTGATCGTCTAAATTTTACCTTCTTGAAGCTTTTCCCCTTCACTCTCTTCCTTCTGCTTGCCTGTGCATAAACCAGTGCCAGGTTTCTATAGAGGAGGGGTTTGGTGGAGTAAGCGGGTAAGTCGCTTACTCCCGTACTTCTTTTCAGAGGGTAGGTGGAGTAACTAGGTTGGTTTACTTACTTCATTTAGTCGCCGCCTAGTTGGATTCTAACTAAACAATAAAATTTACTTTTGTCTTTAGTTACCATTAATTTAGTTCAGGCTAACTGCTCCATTTTCATGCCAGCGGCCCACTCTTTGCTGGATAGCCTTTTTGGGCCGATTGTGTTTTTCATCAAACGGGCCGATTTCAGATTCTATGGAGGAGGCCGGTCCGTTTTTCATTAGGGGAGGACCGATCCTGATTCACAGAAGGGAAGTCGGGCTTGATTACAAGGCTGGGCTGGATTTTCATAGGAGGAGGCTGGTTTAGAATTTCATGTATGCAGGCTGGTCAACACATTAAATTTTTAAATCTCACAATTCTTCCCTACTTAAAGAAATTTTGTTCTCGAAATTTCAGTAAAGTTACATACCTTAATCAAACAAGTGGGGATACTTGCTCCGAATTTCTTCTTCTCGCTCCCAGGTGGCTTCCTCAGGTGAGTGATTCCTCCACAGCACCTTTACCAGAGAGACCATCTTTGTCGGTAGCTGTTGCTTTTTCCGATCGAGGATTTGTAGTGGTTCCTCGACATAGGATAAATCCTTGTTGACTTCCAGGGGTTCGAACTCTATCACATGTGTAGGGTCGTAAATATATTTTCGGAGTATGGATACATGGAACACATCATGCATTTCAGTTAAACTCGACGGTAGTGCTAAACGGTACGCCACTTCCCCGATCCTTTCTAAAATCTCAAAAGGACCAATGAATCATAGCTTTAGTTTTCCTTTTACTCCAAATCGTGACGTTCCCTTAGATGGTGAAACTCTCAGAAAGACGAAATCTCCTACTTCAAAACTTAAGTCTTTCCTTCTTTTGTCCGCATAGCTCTTCTGTCTGTTCTAAGCGACTTTTAAGTTATCATGGATTAGTCTGATTTTCTCTGCCATTTTTTTTACTATTTCTAGACCTAGGATTCTCTTATCTCCAATTTCCTCCCAATGAATTGGCGATCTACACTTCCTTCCATACAAGGCTTCAAAAGGGGCTATGCCGATACTAGCCTGATAGTTGTTGTTGTAGGCGAATTTTGCTAATGCCAGGTAAGCATCCCAATTCCCCTTCATTTCCAACACTGAAGCCCTCAACATATCCTCAAGAATTTGAATGGTCCGCTTAGACTGGCCATCAGTCTGGGGTGATAAGCAGTACTAAACTTTAATTCAGTCCCCAGTTCTATATGTAAACTCTTCCAAAACCTTGAGACAAAACGGGGGTCCTATCTGACACGATGGAGGCAGGAATTCCGTGAAGTCTCACAATTTCATTCACATAAAACTGTTCCAGCTTGTCATGTGAGTAGGTCATCCTGATCTCCAGGAAATGGGCAGACTTTGTCAGTCGGTCAATTATAACCCAGACGGAATCGTGATTCCTGGGGGTCCTTGGCAAACCTGACACAAAGTCCATAGCAATATCCTCCCATTTCCAGCTTGGGATCAGCATTGGTTGCAACAATCCGGATGGTTTTCTCCTTTCAGCCTTTAGTTGTTGACATACGAGGCATTTCTCCACATAGGCCATAACATCCCTCTTCATGTTCCTCCACCATAACGTTTTCTTTAAGTCTTGATACATTTTGTTTGTTCCAGGGTGGATAGTATACTTAGACTGATTGGCTTCCTTTAAAATTTTCTCCCTCAACTCCTTCTCATCAGGTACACATACTCGATCTTTGAACCTCAATACTCCGTCTGTTCGGACGTTGAATTCAGCTCGAGATTCCTTACTCAAGTCACTTGCAATTTCTATAAGGAATGGATCGTTGACTTGTATCTCCTTAACTTCACTAATGATCTCCGGTTGAATTTAAAGATAGGACAGGAGCATCCTATTTCCCTTAGCATATCGCTGGACATCCCATTGCTCCAGATATTCTAACATCTCCATTTGCTTGACTTGCAATTGAGCCATAAATCCAGATCGTCGACTTAAAGCGTTTGCCACCACATTAGCCTTCCTAAGCTTATACTGTATTTCGTAGTCATAGTCCTTTAGGAAATCAAGCCACCTCCTTTGCCTCATATTAAACTCCTTCTGGGAAAATAAATACTTCAAGCTTTTCTGATTAGAATACACCAGAAACTTTTCACCGTATAGGTAATGTCTCTAAATTTTCAAAGAAAATACCACAGCCGCAAGCTCCAAATCATGGGTGGGGTAGTTCTTTTCATGAACCTTTAGTTACCTAGACCCATAAGCTACTACCTCACCATGCTGCATCAGCAGGCATCCCAAGCCTGCCTTAGAGGCATCACAGTACACCTCATATCATCCTGAGCCCTCTGGAATCACCAACACCGGAGCGGTAGTCAGGTGATCCTTCAACTCTTGAAAACTCCGATCACATTCCTCGGTCCACTCAAATCTAACTTCCTTCTTTAGTAGTTTAGTTAGAGGCATAGCGATTTAGAAAAAAGTTTTCCACAAATCACCGATAGAACCTGCCATGCCTAGGAAGTTTCTGACCTCGGTTACTGAAGTTGACCTATTCAAGTTAGTAATGGCCTCAACTTTCTTAGGATCCACCGAAATACCACCATCGGAGATTACATGCCCCAGGAACATCACCTTTTCCAGCCTAAATTCACATTTTTCCAGCTTAGCATATAGCTTCTCTTCGTGAAGTACTTGAAGTACTATCCTCAAATGGGTCTTATGTTCCTCATAATTTTTGGAATAGATCAGAATATTTTCAATAAATGCTACCACAAATTTATCAAGGTACTGCCTGAACACCCTATTCATTAGATCCATGAAGGCAGTAGGGGCATTTGTAAGCCCAAAGGGCATAATAAAGAACTCGTAGTGGCCGTACCTTGTCCGAAAAGCGGTCTTGGCCACATGCTCAGGCTTAATCCTCAATTGATGATATCCAGACCTCAAATCGATTTTTGAGAATACCCGAGATCCCAGCAATTGATCAAACAGATCATCGATTCATGGAAGAAGATATTTGTTCTTGATCGTGATTTTATTTAATTCACGATAATCAACACATAGCCGCAAGGATCCATCTTTCTTCCTTACAAATAAAAATGGTGCTTCCCAAGGAGACACACTTGGCCTAATAAAACCTTTGTCCAACAGCTCCTGTAATTGCAACCTTAACTCCTTCAACTCAGTTGGAGCCATTCTATAAGGGGTTTAAGAAACTGGGCTGGCATCAGAAACAATAGAAATCTCAAATTCAATTTTCCGATATGGAGGCAATCCAGGCAGCTCCTCAGAAAATACATCCTCAAATTCGCAGACGGTGTGGATGTCCTTAGCCGACACTTTATGACTTCCAGTGGTTCATGCATAAGCCAAGTAAGCCTTACATCCACTTTTCACCAGATGTTTAGCATGCAAGGCTGAGATCATTATAGGCACTTCCTTTTTCTTGATGCCTTGGAAGAAGAAGGTTTCCATCCTAGGGATGTTAAAATAAACCTTCTTCGTAAAGCAATCAATGGTGGCATGGAATCACATCAAAACCTTCCATGTTTAATAGTACCAAATCCACAATTAAATGCTTCCCGTCAACTTCCATCACGCATTTAGGGTACACAACATCAGTAACTATGGAAAATCCCGCAAGGGTGCACACCGATAATTTATAATTCAATAAGCATGGAGCAGTGTCAATATGGCGTGCAAACCGTGGAGAAACGAAAGAATGAGTAGACCCTGAATCAAACAAGATGGATGCAGGAACACCACAAATAGAAAGGGTACCTTCCACGACGTTAGGTAATGCTTCAAGCTCCTGAAAAGCTACTGCAAAAGCATTAGCCGGAACAATAGGCTTTCCTCCCTCCATTCTTTGGCAGTCCTTGATCAGATGGCCTTTCTGCCCGCATTTATAACAAGCTCCGGTCATTCAACGACACTCCTGCCCCGGATGTATTTTTTCGCAGGATATGCAGTGCGCAGCCAAGGTTTTAGAATCAGACCTCGACTGGGTCGGCACCACGCTCTTCCCTTTTTCCACCTTTTTTGTCCTCTTTGATGATCCAGAAGATCCTCCAATGGATCTGATACTAACATTTGCCCGACTAGCTGCTCTTTTCGCGAAGAATCTTTCCGTCTCCACTTCTTTCTCGAAGATGACTGCCCGGTCCAGTATATCTGCATATGTTTCAAGTTTTAAAGTGGATAGTTGCTTCCGAATGTCATCCCATAGCCCTTGCTGAAACTTCTTTGCCTTTCTTAGTTCGTCTTCTACATAATAAGGCAAAAATTAGGACAGCTCGGTAAATTTAGCGTCGTACTCCGTTACCGACATACTCCCTTGTCTTAGCCTCATGAACTCCATCTCCTTTTGATCCCGGAGATTGGGTGGAAAATATTTCTCTAGAAACGCTTCCTCGAACATCTCCCAGGTGATCAGTTCATTGGGCACCCCCAGTGCCCTCCTCTTCATGCTCCACCAGCTATCCGCCTCGCCCTCTAATTTATAGATGGCAAAGGTGACCTTCTCCTGGTCCGTACACCCGATCACCGCAAATATTTTCTTCATCCTTTTAAGCCATATAGCAGCTTCTGCCGGATCAGGCTTTCCTAAGAAGCCCGGGGCGTGCTCCGCCGTAAACTGGTTGTACGTGGTTGGAGTTAGGACAGCCGGAGTTGGTTCAGCCGCAGGGACTAGGGCCATGTGCCTATTCTCAACAGATTCTACCACGTTGGTCATCCTTTCCAGTAAGTCTATGTAAGCGGCCTCCCAGTCATAGGGACTGTTTCGGCCATTTCTCCTTGTCCTTCCACTAGCCATCCTAAAAACCATAATTCCAGAATATTGGTTAGTTTAATAAAATCAAACTGAGCCTTAGAGGTCATGCATCTTACGGATTCTAGTTGACTAAGTCACTCTACCTATGTCTTAGAAAGATTTAGTGCCAAGATTTAAGCCTACACTTCCACTTTTTCGATTGATCAATTCCTAAGGAATCCCATTTCTCTGATACCAAATGTGACGAAATAGGATTTTTTTTTTTTGCAACACAGGATCTGGATACCGTCTAGGACCCATATACTTTTAACCATAAGAAGTATAGCGGAAGTTAGTCTCACATCCTGCGGAAGCATTCATCTTCATTCCAAAATATTCATTTCTAAGTACATAATAAAAAATGTCTAACCATAAAAGTCTATGAATCACAATCAAGTCATTATAATGATATTCTCCAAAATAAGCTTCCGAGTCTTTAATGATTCTTCAGACAAGCTCTAATTACTCAAACTCATCAGGCACAAGCTCTAAAGTTTCATCTGTAAGGGGGGAAAAATAGAAAATAGTGAGTCGGAGCTTAACAAGGTACATGCCGATTACCATAAAACATTTGTGTTGTCAGGCGGATGCATAAATATTAATAAACAGTAGCAGATCAGAAAACTAAGTAATCAATGCAGGAAAAATCAGAACAGAATCTTATGCAATACTAAAATCAATACTTAGCCAGATGAAGGTCGAACCGAATGTCAGAGCATAAAACAGAGTCGGCTTCGTTATAAGAGTCTTCTTTTATTCTTCAGCTTGCGGAGGAGGCATTAATCGAGGATAGATTTTGTTCAGTCCACACAATCTAAGGCCGATAACTGAATAGAAGTATCCCGTCTCGTGGGATCGGTGTGCCACCCAAAGGTAGGCCAGAACTAAGCTTTCCTCCTGACCGTAACGCCCCGAGGACAGGGCGGACCATAATTAACTCTATGGACAGAGTTATCCTCGATTACTACCATAAAGTTCTAAGACATGCCGGAGAACCTTATCTCCCAAATCAAAAATCTGAACTGATGGTATTACCATAAAGTCGGTTCACATTTTCTTTGTTCTCATTCCGGATGGCCATGTCACAAGCCGATTTCGAATTGATCATGCAAGTGCCGACTTACATTTTCACATGCAAAAGCAGAGTTCAAGTATGCATTCCGGTTTCATGCTCTATGCAAGGGCCAGTTTCAAATGCAAGAGGGCCGGTTTCAATTTCCATGCAAAAGGGTCGGTTTGATTTTCATGTGAGGGCCGGTTTTGATTTCAACATACGAAAGGGCCGGTTTCCATTTTCACATGTAAAAGCAGAGTTCAAAGTATGCATTCTGGTTTCATGTTCTATGCAAGGGCCGGTTTCAAATGCAAGAGGGTCGGTTTCAATTTTCATGCAAAAGGGCCGGTTTGATTTTCATGTGAGGGCCAATTTGATTTCAACATACAACAAGGCCGGTTTTCATTTCTTTGCAAAAAAGGATCAATTTTGATTTTATGTGAAGGTCGGATTTGATTTCCATGCAAAAGGGCCGATCCTGATTTTCACAAGGGTAAGCCAATTCGGATTTGTCAAGCAACCAGGCCGATTCAGATTTTCTCAAGGGTACGCCGGTTTCGTTTTTATGCAGGCAGGCCGATCCTGATTTCTCAAGGGAAGGCCGGTTTCGTTTTTATGCAGGCAGGCCAATCCTGATTTCTCAAGGGAAGGTCGGTTTCATTTTTGTGCAGGCAAGCCGATCCTGATTTCTTAAGGGAAGGCCGGTGTCGTTTTTGCTATATGACGGGGCCGATTTCGATTTCAGGGCCGATTTCGATTTCAGGGCCGATTTTGATTTAACCTACAAAGGCCGATTTCGGTTTCAATGCTCAAAGCCGATTTCGATTTTGTTGCAAGGCCCAATTTTGCACAAATCGATTTTGATTTCTAATGCCAGGGCCGATTTCAATGCAGACCGATTTCGATTACGATACACAAAGCCGATTTCGGTTTTGACGCAAGGCCTGATTTCGATTTTAATGCAAAGGGCCGATTTCGATTTTGATGCACAAGCCGATTTTGATTTTTGAGTTCGATTTGAAAGCAAGGGTCGATTCCGATTTCAATGGCGATACACAAAGCTGATTTCGGTTTTTGATGCACAAAGCTGATTTCGGTTTTGATGCAAGGCCCGATTTGTATTGCAATGCAAAGGACCGACGCACAAGCCGATTTCGGTTTTTGAGTTCGATCTCAATGCAAAGGCCGAGTCCGACTTCAATGCCATGGCTGATTTCAATTTTTCAAGCATAAAGGGGCGAATCCATTTTCAAGCAACCGATTTCAAATTTTCAATGCAAGGGCCTGTTTCATTTTTCTCATATAAAAGAGTCGGTTTCGATTTCCATGCAAAAAGGGGGCCGATTTTGGTTTCAATGCAAAAGCCAGGTTCAAATACAAACCAATGCTGAGTTCATGGCCGATGTTTAATGCAGAAAGCTGAGTTCAATTACACACAAATGCCGAGTTCATTTAACATGCAGGAAGCCGAGTTCAATTTACACATAGGAAACCGAGTTCAATTTTCATGCAGCAAAGTTTATTTTGCAATACAGAAGGTCGATGTTCAATGCAAAAAACAGGAACTTTAAAACAAAGTACACTTGTAGTAAAGCATGAACTTTAAAACAGAGCATAAACTTCAAAAAGGGTACACTTGCAGTATTCTTAAAAACAGAAATTAAAGAGCAGCGTCCAAAGTAACTTGCCTTAGAGTTGATCGTCTAAATTTTACCGTCTTGAAGTTTTTCCCCTTCACTCTCTTCCTTTTGCTTGCCTGTGCATCAACCAGTGCCGGGTTTATATAGAGGAGGGGTTTGGTGGAGTAAGTGGGGTAAGTCACTCCTGTACTTCTTTTCATGGGGTAGGTGGAGTAACTAGGTTTATTTACTTACTTCATTTAGCTGCCGCCTAATTGGATTCTAACTGAACAATAAAGTTTACTTTTGTCTTTAGTTACTATTAATTTAGTTCAGGCCAACTGCTCCATTTTCATGCCAGTGGCCCACTCTTTGCTGGCCTGCCTTTTTTGACCAATTGTGTTTTTCATCAAACGAGCCGATTTTGGATTCTATGGAGGAGGCCGGTCCATTTTTCATTAGGGGAGGGCCGATCAAATTCACAGAAGGGAAGCCGGGCTTGATTACAAGGCTGGGTTGGATTTTCATGGGAGGAGGCTGGTTTGGATTTTCATGTATGTAGGCTGGTTTGGATTTTCATGGGTTGGATCTCACACGGGTGCTCCTCTCCGGCGCTCGAGTGTGCTTCAATTGCCAGTCCCCTTTTTGCCTATTTTGCTCCTTTTTGATTCAATACCCATTTTTTCCTTATTTTTAAGTCTAATCAGGATTATTATCAACTTAATTACTTTATAATTCTTACATTTTGGGATCAGGATCTCACAACTCTCCACCTCTTAAAGGAATTTCCTCCTCAAAATTTAATGATCCTCAAATTTTATAATACAAGAACCTTCCTAACGTCTTCAAATCATTTCTAGATTAAGGGGGTTATCTTAGAGAAACCTTAATCCTCCAATTTGTCCTGAATCTTTAGTACTTGATTTGTTCTATACCTATCTAGATCCGTCAAATCCGCAAGCAAATCCAATTCATTAACTATTTTTTTGACTTAGTTCTAAACCTTAAACAAGCAAAATGCCTTACTTCCTTCAAGCAAAACCTCGAGATTGAGCATTTCTTCTAAACTTCAATTCAAATCTTAAAATATATAGGTTCTTTACATTTTTGCTGCACACTCTGATCAAATCATCTAACTTTAAATCGTCCAATTACGATTTGCCCCCACACAAGTTCACTTTAGCACCCAAACTCTTTCATCAAACTTAGTTAGGATTGGACACAAATCTCAAGTCATAATTAAACTTCCAAGACATGATACTTTACATTCTCTATATTTCGTTAGTATGTCATCAAACCAACATTTCTATGAGATACATATTCCATTTCGAACACCCAATTTACGTGGTATCCATGATTAAAACTAACTTTAGGACATCCATATTACGAAAATAATTCTCATGGATCCTCAATTCACCATAAAACTAGAAATCCCAACTATAGTAGTCACCATAAATTCGATACAGTTTTAGATCATTACCCAAAATCTTCAGACCTTAACAATTAGCAACCTCACAATCTCAAAACCCTTACATTGAGTAATTTCAGATCTTGCTGGCATACCGAGGAGTCAATAAATTAATCTGAACATGTCCTCCAAAATCATGATTAGTGGGTTGTTTTGATATGAATCCACAGGGCTTTCCATTTCAAACTTCTTAATTCCTACACCTCAAATGTGATTCGCTTCCCAACTTGGGAATACAATATCCTATTTTATAAGCATTCAAACCTATTCACAATCTACCTTTCACATTTCTTGCAAAGCACCGTAGGCATATTAAGTCCAAGGATTCCTAACTTCAATTGCCCGTACTAAGTTTGCTTCCTTAATAATATGAGGGCCTATCTTCACAATCCTTAAATAGATTAATCCATTTTCATTCTCCTAAGGTTATCTCTCCATCATAACATAACTATTTTAATCTTAAAAATTATTAGGTCGAAGTTATCTCCGAGGTAACTTCACAAATTCTCAAATGGAGACTTTCGATATCAACTATCAATCTTAACGTTCAACTTCCTCGAAAGATATCGAGATCTACCTATTACAGCTCTTAACTCTTTAGATTATCAAAACATTAATTTCTCCCAAAGCATTATCCATAAATCCTCAAGGCAAAGACCTCATCACAGGGTCTCAATTACAAGTAAAACAATTTCAAATTATGGACTCCTCTCCCACTTTGCTTATGGGTGATTACTATCGATGCAAAATTAGTAAAATTCTAATCTATTTTACGGGCAAAATTCTAATCTATTTTATAGATTACGGCACCATCATAACAATCGCCCAAAAGTTGACAAGACTTTCGATTCTTGCCTAGATCTCAAAATTCCGATCACTTAGCAACC
>JAODPA010155632.1:0-14613 GCA_025585075.1 Nepenthes mirabilis
AAAAAAATGGTGTGCGTGTGCTTCTTGAGCTTGGCGCTCCTGAAGATGATGGGCGTGTGACTGTGGGTGCAACATTTTGGACGGTCTGGCTCCTCTGTCGAGGTTGTGTGGATGATGAATGGCTGTTGAAGTGGAATGTGCCGGTTTCTAGGTGTTGAATTCCTGGCAACTATTGGTATGTGGACTGTGGTGGTTGTTTCTGGCACTTTTCCATTAGGGCTCTGAAATTGTTGTTTCTGCATCGTGGTTGATTTCAAGGAATCAGGTGCTTTATCCACAAATCTGGAATTTTATCTTTCCAGTATTGCCTTGGCTTGTCGTGTCTTATAAATATGCAGATGTAAATCTGGGTGCTGAAGGCTCCTACTGGAACCTTCCGGGTTTGCTTGGCTGTTCATGTAGATGTGCATGTGGGTGCCCCAGGTTTTCAGAACTGTTGTTGTCGCTGCCTGCGGCAGTTGATTTATTGGGTGCTGCATTTCGTCTTGTGAATAATGCAAATGGACAGATGGCTGTGGAGGGTTAGCTGACATAGTTCAGGAAGCTGGGGTTGGTGTGAATGTAAAAAGGTATCTCATAATACACTCTAGTAGATGCTGAAGATGCTTGGGTATCTCTGATCGTGCTGGGGATTGGCCAATCATCTGCTTCTACCCTGACAATCTTTCCAAGGAATTCTGGGTTTGAGCATGGTTGATGCTGATGTTCAGATCTCCCTTGCTGCCGTTCTTTTGCTGGATGTAGGGCTGTTCATGAATGTATGACTAAGGTTTGATGCAGCAGAAGAATTGGATCGGATTTTTATTGCTGTTGGCTGGGGATGATGCTGTGCTGGGTTTGCCTGAAATTGTTGATGGGGTGTGGGATGTAATGCAGGAAAATTACTGAACTGGCAAATTTGCTTCCTAAAGATGAAGTATGGAATGTGATGCCCATGGTTGTTTGCATAACTAATGCCCATGGTTTCTAGCTATCTGTTCTTGCCTGTTTGATGGTCAGCTGCTGCTGTCCAACTTTCCGAGCTGCTGCTTGGTTGTGTACCGTGCTGCCTATACCACGTTGATGATGCTGATTTTTGCACTTTGATGCACTGTGTTGTTGGCATTGAATATGGCTGGAATGCTGATTATGCTTCTGGGTGGGTGTGGCTGCTTCTGTATGCCCCGAAGCAAATGAAGATGTTGATCTGCCTGCTCTCTCATGATGACATGCTGTCCGGTGGGGCTGAAAAGGTCCACGGCTTCATTTTGGGCAGTGTTGAGGTAGCAGTTGGCGATTTGCTTCATTTTGATGCCATTTCAGTCGAGTGCTACGGCGCTGTTACTGTGTGGTCGCTGACTTTCACTTTAGTTCGGTTGCTGCTGTGGCTTTGCGCTGTGGAATTGGATTGGGTTCTTGCATCACATCGCTACTGATTTTAGATGAAAGAATGTTGTTTTCTCCTAATGCTGGATGTGAAAAAGCTACTGATGCATCCAGTTCTGCAGTTCATTGCTGATGCAGTAAATGCATTCTGACTGTGCTGCGCTTGGACGCTGTCCTGCTACTGGCGGCTTTAAATTACGGCTCTTTGATGCAGGGCGCCACCTTTTGATGCTGATGCCATCTGCTGGTGTAAGTTGGCCCTGCTGTTGATGTGTTTGGACATAGCTGGATCTGCTATTTCATCTTGCTGTTGTTGTTCAAGACTAGCGCCGCTGTTAGCTACTATGATTGGGTTCTGCCCCTGATGAACGGTTCAGTTTTGTTGGCGGGTTTGGACTTCGGCCCTATTCTTGCTGGGCGCCACTTTTGCTGCCGCTGCTGGTGTTTTCTGCTGGCGTTGGATCGGTGGGTGAGATGCAGCTGCCCGTTAACTAGGAGTGCCTTTTGATTGGTGGTAGATGTTTATGTGTAATGACTAGGCTCATTTTTTGTATGTTGTTAATCTTTTCCTCTTAGAGGTTTTTTTTGAGTTATTCTCTGATGTACCTGTTGCTCAGGGTATGCCCTAGCGTTGTATGTTCTAACTCTAAGTCAAAATACTTGGAGTTATAACATAGTGTTTGTAAATTTTTTCTCCCGTTAATCCAAAATACACACTTACCAAAAAAAAAACTGGCAGATCAGGAGGGGCTCTCTCTAAGGAGAACCTCCGTCCTTTTATCCTCAAATCAATCCCAGATTCCCTCCGGCCGTCCCTCTGCCACCCCGTCTCTGCTGATGATGTCTGCCGGGCTCTGTTCTCAATTGATGATAATAAAGCCCCTAGCCTTGATGGTTTTTTTGCAAAATTTTTTAAAGCTACTTGGAATGAAATTGGTGACTCCGTTATTGAAGTTGTTCAAGATTTTTTCCATCATGGAAAAATCTTGAAACAGATCAATACGACCTTGATCTGCTTAGTCCCGAAGATCAAATCCCCTACAAGAGTCTCGGACTTCCATCCCATTGCGTGCTGCAATGTCATCTACAAGATCATCTCCAAGATCCTTGCTGGGCGCCTTCAAACCGCGCTCCCCTACCTCATTGGCAAGTGCCAAATTGCTTTCGTTGCTGATCAGAACATTGGAGATAATATCCTGCTTGCTCAGGACTTACTTCATAAATACCACATCAATAAAGGGGCTCCCCGTTGCGCGCTTAAAGTTGATCTGATGAAGGCTTTTGACTCTATCTATTGGGACTTTATTCTGGCCGCCCTAGAGATGATGAATTTTCCCCCCACATTGATCAGTTGGATAGAGCAATGCATCACTACCACCTCGTTCTCCATCAATTGGAATGGTACTTCGGTGGGTTTCTTCCGTGGCGCCAAAGGCCTTCGGCAGGGGGATCCTCTCTCCCCCTATCTCTTTGTGCTTGGGATGGAAGTTCTGAATGGGATCCTGGATAGAATGGCTAGGACCAACCCAGCATTCCAGTTCCACTAGAATTGCAAAAAATCCCGTATTGTGATGCTTGGGTTTGCTGATGATCTGCTCCTGTTCTCCAAAGCAGACCGAAATTCCGTTCGAGCTATTAAAGAAAGTCTTAACATTTTCAGTAGCCTGTCGGGTCTCACACCTAACTTAGATAAGAGTGAGATCTATTGCTGTTCTGCCAGTGAGGATACCATCCAGCGCATTCTTGACATTCTGGGTTTCAAACGTGGGAATCTTCCTGTCAGATATCTTGGTGTCCCCCTTCTCACCACGAAGCTTACCACTCGGACTGCAAGCCTCTCCTTGATCGCATTCAACAGAGAGCCTCTTCTTGGAAGAATCGCTGGCTCTCCTTTGCTGGGAGACTCCAACTTATCTCCTCCATCCTCTCAAATATCCATACCTTCTAGGCCTCCATGTTCATCCTCCCCAAAACCATTATGAACTGGATTGACAAAATTCTTCGCTCTTTTCTATGGCACGTCTCCTTTGAAGGAAGATTCTCTGCAAAAGTTGCCTGGAAGGTTGTTTGCACCCCAAAAAGGGAAGGGGGATTAGGCCTTAAAAACCTGTGCGCATTCAATAAAGCTCTTTTGAGCCGTCATTTCTGGAGAATCATCTCTAAGGACCCTGGTTCCATTTGGGTTTCCTGGACTCATACCCACCGGATCAAAGACCATTGCATCTGGACCATAAAAGTTCCTGATTCATCCCCTTGGTGCTGGAAAAAGATGATGAAGCTTCGGAATGCTCTTCGCTCGAAGATCCGATATGTTATTTGAAATGGAGTGGACACCTTCCTCTGGCTTGACCATTGGCATCCAATGGGGCTGCTCTGTGATCGTTTTGACTCGCGGATTAGGTGTATCACTGGACTGCCCCTGGATGCAAAGGTAAAAGACATCATCTTTGATGGTAACTGGAGGTGGCCTAACCGATTTGAAATGGAGGTTGCGGATATTGTGGACAGTATGCCGCCCTACGCCCCTGTCTAGTCCCGCAGTGATGGGGTTCTCTGGACTGCTGACCGCTCTGGGATCTTCACTACCAAATCCGTGTATGGGATCTTTCATGGGGCCAACGAAGCAGTTGTTTGGTCTAATCTTGTCTTGGGCCCCTCGCACATTCGGGCCCATTCCTTCATTCTTTGGTTGGCCATCCGAAATAGGCTAAGCACTCTAGATCGGATTACCAGATTCCTTCACCGCTCAACGAACTGTGTTATCTGTTCTAATGGGGTTGAAAGCCATAACCATCTTTTCTTTGACTGCCCTTTCTCCTCGACTGTCTGGCGTCTAATGTGCCAGAAGGCTGGTCTTAATTGGCCTTTCCCTATCTGGCACTCAAATATCCTGTGGGCTGCCAAAAAATGGAAAGGTAGGAACCTAAAAGCTCGTTCCTACAGGCTCACCCTCGCGGCCTCTGTTTATTTCCTCTGGAGAGAGCGAAACAATCGAGCCTTTAAGGATTCTGCGTGTAGTGAAACCCAGCTGGCTTACCTGATCACAAATGCGGTGAGAGGAAAACTGGAGTTATCCCATCTTTCTGATGCCCGTAGTGACAGATCTATTTGGAGTAGATGGAACATCCCCCTTGCGGTCTTGAGATCGGGCGCAGTCATCTGATCTTGATGTAGTTTTTTGTCCTTGCCTTGAGGATTTTGGTGTTCGGAGTGTTTATTCTGCTTTGCCCCTGTTTTTGGGAACTCTGGAATCCGGAGTTCCTATTGCCAGTTTTGTTTAACTCACTTCTTGGCGGAGTGTTTTTTTGTTCCAAAAAAAAAAAATTGTCCTCGTTTTGGTTTCTCTGTAATCCGGAGCTCTTTTCTCTTCTGGGCGGAGTATTTTCTAGCCGGAGCTGATTACTGCTTTTCTGGGATCTCCGGATTCTGGAGCTACCAAAAAAAAAAACAGTTTGGACATTGTCATGTCAATATTCCGGAGTGCTATCTCCCTTTCCGGAGTGTTTTCGAACGAAGTGCTTTTGTCTATCTCAATTACGACGAAGTGACGTCTATCACTTGGACGGAGCATCTTTGCCCTTGCTCCGGAGTACATGTGATTTCCTCTCTTTGGACGGAGCACTTTTTAGTCATGCCTCCGGAGTTCGTCTGTACTTTTTTCTAGAGTTTTTCTCCTCCAAAAAAAAAACCTATATATTGTGGTGGCTGGTTCGTTTCAACTCTCTTTAGCCGAAGTTTCTGTTATCACAGCTACTAGTGTGATCTTTTTCCGGTGTATCTTCTTTGTCTCCTTGGACGGAGTGGTTTTTGCTAGAGTGAGGTGGCTGATTGTTTTCCTCAATTTGGGCGGAGTGTTTTTGTAGTGCCTCCAGAGTGAAAGTGTCCGTTTTCCGAAGTGCTTTCTATGTCTCATCGAATGGAGTGCTTTGTCTCTCCTTGGACGGAGTGAAATTGCTCTCATTGGACGGAGTGATTTTGCTCGGGCTTCCATTGTGTGCTTTATTGTCTCCATGGACGGAGTGATATTTTCTCACTTGGACGGAGTGCAAGCTTTCCTTTTTTCGGGAATGCTCCTAGTCTCCTTGGACGGTGCGTAATAGCCGGAGTGAGGTGGATGGAATGCTTACCTCAGTTTGGACTGAGCCACATTTTTTTTTGTAAGTAATTAATTATATTAAAATTTAAATAAACTGTACAAACAGCTATGTTTTTTACCAAGTGTTTTACCGACTTGGAAAAAGAAATATACAAAGAGGGATTCCCTTAGAACATGACACAGGAGTCTTAAATAAAAGATTACACATTGGAATCAGCTATTAAGACTCAAAACCACAACTGCCAGTAGTATTGAACAGGAGGACGCTACTTCAGCAATAGATTAACCCTGCCACGTCAGCATATCCACATGTGGAGAGCAAAGGAGCATAAGCCACTCTGTCCAAGAAGATCCACTCCGTCCAAGAGGAGCATCAAGCATTCCGGCCAGCAAGGAGCACAAGCCACTCTGTCCTTCCTGTTAGAGAACCAAAGGGGCTCCGGAAATGTTCGCAAAGTGGACACTCCGAATTTTTGAACACCGGATAAAGATGATCCGGCATTAGGAGCTCCGGATAACAGGAAACACTCTGTCCTTAAGGGCTCCGGATAGAAGTTGACAAATGGAAATCAATATAATATAATATAATATAATAGTTTTCAAATTTCTTTTTGAAATTTGCCCGCGTCCTTCTGTGACGCTCCTCCTCTGGCCGGACGGCACCTGAGCCGGCCTCGGCCGGTCTCCTGGTTTCTTTGCCCGGGTGCTTTCCGCTTTTCGACTCCTGCCCTCATCCTATCCGGACCTCAGATCTGGCTTCGCTGGCATCCTCTGAGGCTCCGTCTATGGTTGTGTGCTCGTCTTTTTGCTGATTCTGGCTCCCTGACGAAGCTTATTTGGCCACGAGTTGATTGGGGTTCTGCTGGAGCCAAAATCGCATCTGATGAGACTATTTCCGTTTGGAGTCCTGCTTCTATCTTGGACTGTTCTTAGGCTGTTGTCTATCTTCTCCTTCGTTCCACGATTTATTAGGGTTTCTCTCCTCCGGCTTCGCCTGGGCTTCTATGCTCTGGCTGCTGAGGCCGAGAGCCCTGTCTCACGGTTCCTTACGAAAGCTTCGGCTTTGGTGCTTCTGGCTTATGCTGCGCTCCTAGATTTCAGTAGCAAATGTCCGAAGCTAATGCTTTTGTGCTGCTCACTGGATTTGACACTGACGAACGCCCTGGGCCCGGATTCTGAAGCCTCTCTGCCTGTACGTTCCTTCCTGTTAGATGGGTTGAGGGATGCCTGTTTTTGCTCTGGACTGGAATTATGGGCTGGAGGGCCAAAGAATTGGGAGTGGCCATGTTTGGTCGCTGAAAATCCTTCTGATGCTATGGGTTGCTTGCAGCTATCATGGGCTGCTTTTGTGAGGTGATTACCTCTGTTTTTCGCTGTTTGCTGAAGTGCTGGGCTCAAGAAGTAGTCTTGGACTCTTTTGCTGGTTCTGGCGCAATCATCTGCCGGTGCTGCTGGTTTGGATGAGCCTCAGCCAGTGTGTCCTTCCTGTTGGATGGGATGGGGGTGCCCGTGCACTGGCTTAGGACGGTTGGTTGAGGTGTTGATGAGCTGGCCCTGGTCTTGTTTGGTTGCAATAGCTTCCTATGTCGCAGTGGATCTTATTCCGTCTTTTGCCAGCATGTTCATTGATTGGCTATTGTAGTGGCTGGAGTTGCTCTTGCAGGTCCTTTTTTGACATGGCGACGTCAGTGATCGGTATGAAATTCTATGGCCTGCTTGGAGTTTGGTTAGTTGGGGGGCCTGCTATATTCTGAGTGGCTGGATTGCTACGGTTACTGTTGTGTCAAAATTGTGCAGTAATTTGCCGGTTTGCTCCTGTTGCTGATTGGTCATTCTATCGCACAGTGCTGAAGTTTTTGCCTGGCTTGATTCTTGCTGATTCTTGCTAGCTTGATTGGTCATTATACTGCTCCTGTTGCTGGCTTGATTTGTCGGGTATGTTTGCAATTGATGGGGTTGCTGATGTGGCTGCTGGGGATGTTTTGCCCCTACTCTGGCTTTGTTTCGCCTCTGGTTCATGGTTGGGGGTTGCTGAAGCACTCTGCTCTACTGTTGTAGTAACTGGGGATGCTGGTGGAGTGGGGACTTCCTACTGTTCCTTGTATCTGCTGCGGCATGGAGCTTCTTCGGTGTTGTCAGTATGGCGACGCCCATTATGGTCTAGAGGGTGAATTTTGGGCTGGATGTTGGGCAGCTTCAGATCTGAGACAGCCCTCCGTAACCTGCTGTTTGCCGGGTTGAAATCCTTTTCTCTTGGTTGGTGAAGCCGATTTGCAAAGGCTTATTTGCCGAAATGGATTCTGAATTGCTGGCGAGGATTTTGAGCATTCCAGTTTCTACTCTCTTTTCTCCGAGTTTGGATTATTAGCTTCTATTGCTGACGTGGCTTGATTGGTGTAGGTGGGCTTCATTGCCAGTTTGGGATTATATCCTGCTGATGTGGTCAGCCTTACTAAGTTTGCCGGTTTGCCAAAATGCTTTCTAGTCCTACTGAGTTTTTAATTTAGCACGAGCTGCTCTTTGATACGTGGAAGTAGCTGATTTGGCAGAGTGGTGGCTGATGCCTGCCGATCGTCCTTCTGCTACGGGAGCCTTGCTTGACATGGTTCTTCTGATGGGTTTAGCTGCGAGTTAATCCAGTCTTCGTACTGCCTTTGGCTTGGCTTGTGTTTGCTTGAAAATAGCTATAATGCTTCTGATGTGGTTTCAGCCGGATCGGATTGTTGATCATATGTCTGATTGTGTGTAACATTAGACAGAATTTATATTTTGTCAGTTTTGTTAAACTTTATTCTCATGGAGGACCCCTCTGTTGGGTATCATTTTTGATGTACGAATTGCTCCGGGAATGCCCTAACATTTTATGCATTATCTCCAAGTCAAAATACTTGGTTTTAATGTATAGGTTATATAATTTTTTTCTCCTATAAATCCAAAATACTTACTTACCAAAAAAAAAAGGAAATCAATAGAATAAATCCTCGAAAGCAGGACAGAGTTTTTTTTTTTTTTTCAACTAAAGCCACTCCGGCCTTAGAGAGAGCCAGCTCCGGAATCAATCAACAAGACTAAAGGCACAAAGGCCACTCCAGCCGAAAAACGAACAAATAAACACTCCGGATTCCGGAGTCCTCAAGAGCTCCGGCTAAAAAAGCGAGCAAAAACACTCTGGCTTCCAGAGTTCACAAAGTCAATGACTTGACCCCTTTTTTTTCCCAAGAAGCACAGAAAGAAGGAAAGAGACCAAACCGGATCCGGAATCCTCAAAAGCAAAAGCACTCCGGAAACCATAGACCTCACAAGTCAGGACAAAAATTTTTTTTTTCACAAGAGCACATAACGAAACAAACCGGATCCGGAATCCTCAAAAGCAAAAGCACTCCGGAAATCGGAGTCCTCGAAAGCACCGGATAAAGCAGCGCACAAAACACTCTGGAATCCGAAGTTCACAAAAACAAGGACAGAACCCCTAATTTTTTTTCAATAAGAGCACAGAAAGAAACAAACCGGATCCGAAGTCCTCAAAAGCCAAAGCACTCCGAAAATCGGAGTCCTCGAAAGCGCCGGATAAAGCAGCGCACAAAAACACTCTGGAATCCGGAGTTCACAAAACCAAGGATAGAACCCTTTTTTTTTGGCAAAAATAAACGCATAGAAGGAAGCACTCCGGATCCGGAGTCCTCAAAAGCAAGGAAAAGAAACACTCCGGAATCCGGAGACCTCAAACGCTAACTATTTCGGATTCAAGCCACAACCTCCAATTGTCAACCAGAAATTCAGTCATTCGAGTGGACGTTGGAGCAAGGATTGTTCCACCTTTCCAAAATTCGCCTGTCTTGCATAGTAACTGCATTATGAGATGCCTCAATCTTCCCCCGGATTGCCGCAGAAATCTGGGTAACCATTTGGGTTGCATTAAGATTCCTCGAATCCTTAAACATACGATGATTCCTCTCTTTCCAGATGAAATAGACGGAAGCAGCAAGGGTGAGGCGGAATGAATATGCTTTGAGATTTTTGCCTTTCCACCGGTTAGCTGCCCACAAGATGTTTGAATTCCAATTAGGGTGGGGCCATCTACACCCGGCTTTGTGGCGTATTTTTCGCCAGACAGACGAGAAAAAAGGGCAATTAAAGAAAATGTGATCATGACTCTCCCTTCCGCAGGAGCAGAGTATACATAACGCAGGAATGTGAAGGTAATTGCCAATCCTATCGAGAGTGCTAAGCCTCTGGCGGATCGCCAGCCAGAGAATAAAGGTGTGAGCCGGGATTGACATCGGGCCCCAGACAAGGCAGTACCACTCCACCACACCTTTCGGCTCTCAGAAAAGCCCATAGGCAGATTTTGAAGAAAAGACCCCACTGCAGTCGGCAGTCCAGACTACCACATCATTGCGAGTTGGGTAAGGGAGGTATGAAGGCATGTTATTCAAAATCTTGTCAACCTCCATATCAAAAGGGTTTGGCCAATTCCAAACCCCATTTCTGATGATTTCCTTGACCTTAGCATCCAAGGGCAACCCAGTGATACACCTGATTCTCTCGTTAAATCTTTCTTGAAGCGGACCTAAAGGGTGCCAAAAATCAAGCCAGAGGAAGGTGTCACCACCATTACCTATATGCTGCCGAATCTTACTGCGAAAAGTAACACGGAGCTTTATTAGCTTTTTCCAGCTCCAAGGGGCAGCATCCGGAACTTTGATGGTCTAGATGCATCGGTCTTTGATACGATGACCGTGACACCAAGTGACCTAGATGGAATTCGGGTCCTTAGTGATAATCCTCTAGAAATGCCGGGCCAACAGAGCTTTATTAGATGCAATCATGCTTTTGATTCCAAGCCCGCCTTCCTCCTTAGGAGAACACACATCTGACCAAGCAACCTTTGCAGATATTACTTACCAAAAAAAAACCTTTGCAGATATTCGATCAGCTGAGGAACCGTGCCACAGAAAGGTACGAAGGGATTTTTCAATGTATTTCAAGATGGCTTTGGGCAATATGAACAGGAAGGCCCAGTAATTATGGATTGTGGATAAAATGGATGAAATTAATTAAAGCTTGCCAGCAAACGAGTGCCAGCATTCTTCCAGGAAGAAATCCGAAACTGGACTCTATCAAGAAGCGGTTTGCACTCAGAGACAGAGAGTTTAGTGGTTATGAGGGGGACGTCGAGATATTTGACAGGTAGGGCACCCAATCTAAATCCTAGAATGTCACGAATTCCCCTAATGGTGGCCTCACTTGTTGAGCAACAAAAAATTGCGCTTTTATCAGGGTTAGGAGTAAGCCCAGACAAAAAACTGAAAGTTTTGATACTCTCGTGTAATGCTTGGATGGATTTGCAATCTGCTTTGGAAAAAAGGAGAAGGTCGTCCGCAAACCCAAGCATCACAGTTCTAGTAATTGCACATTTCCAATGAAACTGAAAATGCAGATTGGTCTGGGGTCATCCTAACCATAATACCATTAAGGACTTCCATCCCTAGTACAAAGAGATAGGGCGAAAGGGGATCCCCTTGTCTAAGTCCTTTGGCCCCCCGGAAAAAACCCACCAACTCACCATTGAGGCAAATGGAATACGATGTAGTGGAAATGCATTGTCTAATCCAATTGGTCACCATAGGGGGAAATTCATCAGATCAAGGACCGCCAAGATGAAGTCCCAATGGATGGAATCATACGCCTTCATCAAATCCACCTTAATCGCACAGCGTGGGACTCCCTTATTCAAGTGGTATTTATGAAGTAATTCTTGCGCAAGCAAAATATTATCTCCAATATTCCTACCCGGCACAAAAGCAGTCTGACATTTAGCATCCAGGTGAGGAAACGAAGGTTTAATGCGGGTAACAATAACCTTGGAGATGATCTTGTATAACACATTGCAGCATGCAATGGGCCGGAAATCTGAAACCTTGGACGGCGATTTGATTTTTGAAATTAAGCACAGTAAGGTCGCGTTTATTTTCTTTAACATTTTCCCATAATGGAAGAAGTCCTGGACAGATTCAGTGAAGGAAGGCCCAATTTTGTTCCAAGAGGCTTTAAAATTTTTGGCCGAAAAGCCGTTCGGCCCAGGAGCTTTGTTATCTTCAATGGAGTATAGGGCCAACCGAATCTCCTCATCAGAGATGGGCCTACACATCTCCTGCCGGAGCTCATCAGGGACGGAGTGAAGAATGAAAGGCCGGAGTCGCTCTTTCGGGAACGGCTCGTTCGTTCTGCCCGTACCCAGGAGCTTTGAAAAATGATCAATGAAGAGATGCTGGACTTCCTCCAGGCAACTCGAGACAGATCTATCATCATTGGTTAAGGAGAGAATACGATTCGTATTTCGATTGCCAGCAATTGATTGGAAAAAGTATTTTGTACACTGATCGCCGTTCCTGAGCCAATGGATTTTCGCTTTTTGTTGAAGAAAATCGAGTTCATTTCTGATCGCACGACAATATTCAGATAAAAGGCGTTCTTCCTCATAAACCCCAGGAGGAGAGACATCAAACGGGACATTCCTTTGAAAATCCTCAAGGGCCTCTCTCGTACGAGCGACAGCTTCGAATACATTCCCCAGGCTACGATTAAGCTCTTTTACTCTCTGTGCCACGTTGGTTGAGCTTCCGGAGTAAATTTTCCAGAGTGCTTTCATTGTCTCCTTGGACGGCCTGTTTTGTCTCACCCTGATCGCCGTGACTTGCTATCTTTTGACGGAGTGATTTCGCTCATCCTTCCGGAATGTATTTTCCGGAATACTTCATTGTCTTCTTTGACGTTGTGGTTTAGCTGCAAGGTCCGGTTGGTTTTTTTATCAATCCTGTAATCGAATCATTCTCAAACTCTTCTAATTGACCATTTCATGTTTTGGGGCCCCCCCTTTTTATCAATGTTTTCTTATCTAAGTCAAAAAAATACTTTGTTAAAAACATAGTTCTTTGTACATTTTTTTCAAAGTTAATACATTTAATTACTTACCAAAAAAAAATTATAGGACCGACTTGTGTAGGATGATTATTGGTAGCAAGACGACCACTGTGTTGATGTTGCAAAAGTACTTGCACAAACCATCACACATTATGAATTATGCACACCTCAAATCTGAATGGATTTATCATCTACAGAGCATTTGAATTGTGATTTAGATCACAATAAGAAAGTTTTGCAAAGCAAAGTCACCTTGATGGTGAAAATCTTAGGGAAAAATCAATATGAAGGAGAAGCAATGTGGCAGTTTGAATAAGATGTAAAGAACAAATATCCGTATTCATTCTAAAATCAAAATATATATTTCAAGGATGAAATTCCTTTAAAGGGGATTGTAATATAGTATTTTAGACTTGAGTCAATTATATTTTTGACCAAAAAAAATCTTTAATTATGAAAATAATGATTAAAGATAGAATCTCTTTTTTTTTTCTTTTTGGTAAGCAAGTCTTTTAGATTAATGGAAGAAAAAATTATATAATCGATATTTTATCGCCAAGTATTTTGACTTGGGGATAAAACATAACCTGCTGGGGGATACCCCGAGCAACTAGTACATCCAAAGGTACATAACAACCTCTAGGAGGCCAACGTTCTACAAAATCTATAGAAAAAATATTACATCACAACCCAAAGCAGCCTTCGTACCACGAATCAAAGAGCAGCACGTGCCAAATTAAATTTTAGCAGGAATAGAAGGCATTTCGGCAAACCGGCAAACATAGTAAGGCAGGCCACATCATCAGGATATAATCCCAAACCGGCAATGAAGCTCACCTACACCAATAAAGTCACGTCAGCAATAGAAGCTAATAATCCAAACTGGGAGCAAATAGAGCAGAAACTGAACTGCTCAGAATCCTCGCCAGCCATTCAGACTCCATTCCAGCAGATAACCTGCGCAAATTGGCTTCACCAACCAAGAGAAAAGGAACCAGAACCAGAACTAGAACCATTCATCACAGGAAAGGAGCCTTGGCATCAAATAACCCAGCTCCTACTTAAAACCAGACAGCAGCTTCAGCAATGGTCATTGGGGCCACTGTAAGAAACTGAAAACCGCTTCAGCATCATTCAACTGCCCACGCAAGAGCAGTAGCAGCCGGACACCAAAAGCAAGATCAGCCATTCCAGCAGCATCTTCTAAGAGGTCTGCACATCATCATCTGCACTTTCAACTGCAAGGTGGAGCAAGAACCCAATCCAGCTCTTCAAAACTGAGCCACAGCTGCAACCGAACCAAAGTGATGGACTGAGACCACATAGCAGCAGCGCCAGTGCACTCAACTGAAGCTGCTGATCATCCTTATCGAAAACTAGCAACAGAATGAAACAAGTCGCCAACTGCTACAGCATCGCTGCCAAAATGAATTATCATGCCAGCCGTGGGCCTTTTCAGCCCCACCTGGAGAGTTAGAACCAGAAGATCGGGTGCAACAACCAACATCAGTGCACCACTAATTTTCAAATCCAATAGCTGCCTATCACTACACCCATCAGCAGCTGCCAATTCCATCCAGCAAACAGAAATTCGCAACCATCCACCATTGGCTCATACGAACCAAATGAAAACAGCATCCATGGCCCAATGTTCCACACGAAACCATAATCTACCGTAAGCGTTGGCACTGGTAAAAAAACCAATACCACACTCAATCCAACTGCTGCAGGATTTCATGGTTGATAAGACCGGGCTTTCTTGGGTGCAGAATTACGCCGTCGGGCCATTCGTTGCCACCCATTTATAGCCTGCCTAGCAAATTGTTCATCCTCATTCCATTGGGCAGGAGATTCCAAATGGAATGCTGCTGAGAAGGCATGGGTCACTGCAGTAGAGTCCACAGCACCATAATCCGGGTCCACAATGGACAAAGCCGGAACAAAATCACGGCCAGATTCACTGGGAAGCATTGTTTCAGCAGAGTCCACAGCCGAGCAAACTGGACGGTTGACATCCAAAGGTTCACATGAGATAGGAGTAATTCATCCACCTGAATCAGACTGAATCAAACAATGTTTCCGAACAATCCGAGAGATAGAATCAGAAGTAATATCGGGATCAATCTCAGCGGACGGACCAGGAGCACACTGAACAAGTGAGGAAACATGGGGTAACTTCAATGCAGCTGCTGCCACCACTAGGGGAGCATCATCATCAGAAAAGGGGA
>JAODPA010155654.1:0-14611 GCA_025585075.1 Nepenthes mirabilis
CGCGGGCTGACCCAAAACTTAAAGCGTGTCAAAGAAACTTCATCAAGATGGGAAGTGTTTCATTTTGGCGGGAGAATTTTCCCATGGTGAGAAATTAGAACTCATTTCGGCAGTAAAGTTTTCACCCATTCTCTCGATAAATGGAGGAAAAATGGAGCAGCAAAGAGGAGGAAAAAAAAGACAAGTCCATAAACAGGGAGCAAATCCCTCAAAAAGCAACGCCCTGATACTGCCGCCCTTGTCCTCTGGCCTAGCTTTCCTTTTTCGTCGCTGATGAAAACAGAGCATGATGCCCCCAACGACAGCGCACAAACGTTCCAACAGACAGAGCACGAAGCTCTTCAAATGGCGACTTGCCACTTTCTGCCGCTTACGAGCCAAGCTTGACACAGAATTTCCCCAACTATGGTGCTCAATCCCTCTGCTATCGTTTTCGGTAGAATAAATCACAGGGTTCTCCTGCTGACGGCTTCCAACAATTTCCTCTCAAATCGGCAATAGGAGGAGCCTAAAGCTCACTGTCCATGGCAAACAACTGCTTCTTCCTCTAGTCGAGGAGAGTAGAGCCCACCAAAGCTCCCAAATAGTGGTGACCCACGCTCTTAGCATTCTCAGCAAAAACAGAGTATAAAACCCCTTCGTAAGGCGGTTGGAGCACTTGGCAAGGCACCCCCCAAAATGGGGTTTAGAGCCTCTCGGCATAATGAAATACGTGCCCGAGTCCCAGAAATAAAGAATCAACCGCCATCCAAAGCAGACAAACAGGGAGCTCCTTACCCATCATCAATGGCGTCCGTGACTCCCTGAGGCTTTCGGTGAAACAAAGAGTAGAGAAGCTCTCAGATAACGCGGCCCAGCAACCTCATCTTCAAATTAGGGAGAATGGAGTTGGAGCCCGTGGTTCCCTGAAGCTCACAGCCAGACCTGGTGCTGTGGAGGGCTCAGAGTGTACCACCCAGCTGTGCCATTGGTGGAGACAAACGGAGCACCGTAAATGTCGCTCTTCCCCCTCAGGCAGAAAAGGAAAGGGATTCCTTGAAAAGCAGCTGGCGTCAGGGCTTTGGCAGAACGCAGTATGGAAGATCCCAAGAGGAAGCCGTCCAGCATCTTCTACGGTCAGGTGGTCCTGTTCAACTCGTCAGGTTCCCGTGAGCTCTTCTTTGTCTAGCGGCCCCCCAATACAATACAGATGGACGCCGCACAAGATCCACGTTCGTTCCAGTACGTTTTGCTAAGTCCCCCTCCGCGGGCGCACCCCAAAGTGGGGGCATCTCCAAGCTGTCCTTTGCGAGCGCACTTCTAAGCCACCCTCTACGGGCACACCCCCAAGCGGGAACATATCTAAGCCGCCTTCCATGAGCGCACCTCTAAGGCGCCCTCCACGGGCACATTTATAGAGCTCAAGCCTCCAAGCACATCCCTCACACACTCCCCTCAGTCCCGTATCTTAAGCATGCATTCATCCGTTTATTGCGGAAGATTTCTGACTTGAGTGTAGAAGTGTCGGTGGGGGATAGCCCCCGTCAGCCTCTGACCTCCTATTTGTTAGTTGTGTTGTGTAGGTCCCAGGTTAACAGAGATGAAGACCGGATCCGTTCATAATCACATCCGGACGATGAGGAATCCAAAAGCTCCATAATCCATACGATAACTCGGGACCCGGGATGCAACAACTATTATCACTATTATTATTACTATTCACACATTAGTTCTCATACTATTCTACAAACCAAATAATGGAATACTAATTCTCACCTTATTCTATTCCAATAATCAAATATGAGAATAATAATTTCAACTCTATTCTTATTCTATTCTATTTTCTAGGAATAACTATTCCTTTCCACCTTATTCCATTCCAATAATCAAACGTACCATAAAGGTTTTCATGGTGACGGCTGTAGTGGGTTGGTCCAAAAGGGTAAGTGGCCCAAAATATATAGCTGCCCATTTGCTCATGGGATAGTTAACGTTGTCGTTGACTGGAGAAGTGTCCCAAGCAGGTCAGACGCAGCCCAAATTGAAATTTGCCCACACACCCTTTGCTATGCTTAACAATCGTCTGTCCCGATTCTCCGCAACTCCAAGGATGTCAATCCTTTCTGTAACAGAAATCTCCCCAGAATTAGAGTGCATATCGGAAGGAAAGCACTCAAGTTAGTGCACAACTCGCAGAGTTAGCTTCAATGGTCACTACATGCGACATCTCTATAGAAGAAAAAAAATCCTTCTCCCTGACCGCTGTAGCCCAGAATGGTGCCTGCATCCACACGAGGAAAGGAAACGATCCTCTCAGAAGGCGGGCATTCTGTCTTGCCACCTAATGAAGGCGGGAAAGGTCCACGGCTATAAAAGGCTACGGAGACTCATTCCACAAGCACGCTTTCTTACATACTCAAATTAGCAAAAGCTCTCCAACTCTTAAGTATCCAACCTCTCTATCCTTTCTTCTGCTACTAATTTTCAGTGAACTCAGTACTCAGAGAAGCCGCTCTCTATGAGAACTCTATGACCAAAGTCACTCTCAACGAGTGCACCTCCGATCCTCACTCTCAATCTCTCGCCTCGCATTCATTTCAACATCTTCTATTTTTACCTTCTTATTCTTAGAAGGCTGATTATTGATTTAAGCGTTGGAGGATAAATCAAAAAATGTGTCTCATTGTTTTCCTTTGATTCCTTATCGTTTGTTGTGGTGTGTAAGATCTCAGGTGTACAGGATGGTGACCAGACCCGAAGAGCAGCTAAGCCCGAATCTGTTAAAAACTTGAATTTAGGATATATCATTGGTGACGTCTGTGACAACGCTAACAAAAGGCCAATCTACTACCTCACCGAAATTAGCATCATCTACCAACATGGTGAATACAATAGCACAAGTCAGCGTTCCCACAAAAGAAATCACCTCCCCCGACAACCACTCTGCTAGTAGTCAGACTAGAGAACAGCTTGCTCCATTCTTCCTAGCAATAGCAGAGCAACGCAAATGCTTCAAATGCTCTACACGCACTTGGGCTAGTAGAAGAAAAGGGCTCACTCCACCACAGCCCACACGCTGGCCTCCAGGCAGGGTGGCCAGAGTAAGAAAAAGCCAACCAATAAGGCCCCAAGCTGGACAACTCTAACATCCCGGTGACTTTCAACACCCAAAGCCATTCAAGGATTAAGGGGCGACCGTGGGACTTCGGAGGAGAGCTCAGAAAGAAGGAGCCCTAGATACTCCAAGGATGAGCAGAGGCCTCCACTGCAAGAGGGAGCCTCTCATGTCATCCGACCAACGAGTGATAGCAGTTGGCTAGTGCCGCACCACACGGCCAGACACACAGAGTTGAGAACTTGCTTCAACTCTAAAACGTCAGTAACTTCCTCACGAGTGGAGGAGAAAGTTCGTAAAATATAGACCACGTGTTCAAAGATAAAGCCGATGAACACGCAGCCGATTTGAAGAGATTTCCATTCACCATGGAGATACAGACACAGCCGCTATCGCCTAAGTTCAAGATGCCAGCCTTAAAACTTTATAACAAAAGTACCAATCCTATGGATCACATTGACCACTTCCGCACCCTATTAAGCTTTCAGGGCCTAGAGGAAGCTTCCATGTGCCAGTGCTTTCCTCTTACTTTGAAGGGAGATGCCAGAATCTGGTTCTACTGGCTCTTGGCAAATTAAATCCGGAGCTTCCTGGGTCTCACGAATAGCTTCCTAACCCAATATGCGTCCAGTTGCCATGAGGAGAAGCAGCCGTGACACCTTGTCCACGTGAAGCAGAAGCTAGGTGAGAATTTGAGAAAGTTCCTGGAGAGGTTCACCATAGAAGCCCGGAGTATACTAAAGATTACTGAAGAAGTGAAGCTTAGCAGCTTCATTTTTACACTGGGACCGGGCAACTTTTTTAAACACCTAACCCAGAAGTACTCGCAAACCTTATGAGAGGCAAAATCAATTATCCAGGCTTACGTAGCGGCTGAAGAAGCTAATAAGGCAAAGTGCCCGAAATTGATCGATAAACCTCGCTCTTTTTCGGCAGAAGGAAAGAGGAAGAATGGGGGCAGTGACAACCCTTGGAGGAAGTTGCCTAGAGCCAAGCCCCTGCACACAAGGTGTTCAGGCCCATAAACCTGACTCCATTGAACGACACCTAGGCAAATGTCTTGATATAGATCCGAGAGAAAAAAATTGTTAAGTGGCCAAAACCAATGAAGAACTCGGAGGGATGTGATCCATCGAAGTACTGTGACTTTTATCGATCTCCGGGTCACAGTATGGAAGATTATTGGACGTTGCAATGGGAGATTGAAGAGCTGATTCAGCGGGGCCACCTCACTAAGTTCCTGAGGAAACTTGGGTAGAGCTTTGGTACCTCAGGTGGAGACCGGTCCAACCAGCCTCAACTGTAGAATCGAGTCACGGTTGGGGTGGTCAACATGGTGACCACTAAGCCTCCCAAGTCCCACCATACGGATCACTAGGAGAAGTAAGTTGGACACAAGAAGTAGAGGATAGGGAAAGATGACAATAGTTTTAGCGACAATGAAATGATGCATATAATCTCTGACCATATTGTTCCCCTGGTTGTATTTACGCTCGTTTCAGATGGTACTATATACTACCAGTTGAAATGAGTCTTCATTGATAATAAAAATTTTAATGATTTACTCTACCTCGATGCCTATTTTAAACTGGTACTTAAAAAGAGTCAACTCAAACCGGTCGAAGGGATGTTATATGAGCTAGATAATGAGCCAGTGGCCGTTTAAGGACAACACACTTAGAGGTCATCCTCGGCACATACCTTAGAGCGGTAAGCCGCATGCTCACCTTCTTGGTCGTTGACCTGCCATCCGTATACAACACTATACTTGGCTAGCCGTGCTTGGTAGCATTCATGGCCGTAACATCAATCCCCACTTAAAAATAAAATTTCCAACAACATATGGTATTGGCAAAATATTAGGTGACTAAGTAAAAGAACGAACGTGTTACATGTCCTAGGAAGCCCCAAGCGGCGACAAAAGGCCAGTGGAAGAGTGGGACCATTGAGATGAAATGACTCTACAATAGGCACAGTCTAGCGAGGCCTCCGACCTCATACCTCTGGATCCGAATAATCTGGATAAGTGAGTATAGATAGGGGGTTCGCTCGCCAGAGCCTTGTGAGATAAATTGATCAGCTTCTTGAGGCGTAATGTGGATGTCTTCATATGAACCCTACTGACATGTCAGGGATTCTGGCCAAAGTAATAGTCCATAAGTTGGGTCTCGATCCCAACCATAAACTCATCTAGTAGAAGTAGAGAAACCACTCAGTTGAGAAACTTATAGCCATTCAGGAGGAGGTAAAGAAGCTGTTGGACGCCGAATTTATTAGGGAAGTCCAGTATAAGAATTGGCTCTCCAACGTGGTCATAGTCAAGAAGAGCAACATGAAGTGGCAGATGTGCGTTGATTTCACGGACATCAACAAAGCTTACCGAAAGGATAGCTTCCCATTGCCTATGATCGATCTGCGGGTGGACTCCACTTTTGGACACAAGTTACTGAGTTTCATGGATGCGTACTCAGACTATAACTAGATCTGGATGAGCCTAGAGGATAAGGAACACACTTCATTCATGATTGATCAAGGGGCTTACTGCTATAAGGTCATGCCTTTCAATTAGAAGAACGCAGGCACTACATACCAAAGGCTCGTGAATAAAATGTTAGAAAAGCATATCGGTTGCAATATGGAAGTGTATGCAGACGATATGGTCGTCAAGATCAAGACTACCGATGATCATATTCATAATATAGTTGAATCCTTCGAGATACACCGTACACACCAGATGAAGTTGAACTCCTCAAAGTGCGTCTTCGGGTTATCCTCTGGAAAGTTCTGGGATTTCATCATCTCTTAACGAGGGATTGAGGTAAACCCAGAAGAAATCAGGGCCTTCACAGACTTGACCCCGCCGCGGAGTGCCAAGGATGTCCAGAGGTTGACTGGGAGACTGGCAGCGCTCTCTCGTTTCTTGGCCAAATCTGATGACAAGTATCTTCCATTCTTCAAGGCTTTGAGGGGGATGAAGGCAAATGGATTCCAATGGATGGCAGACTGTCAAACTGTTTTCAATGAACTGAAATAGTACCTGGCCAATCTACCACTGCTAACGTCACCAAGAGAGGGGGAGGAGCTGTATCTCTACTTGACAGTATCAGAGGCGGCTCTGAGCTCTGTCTTAATATGCCAAGATTCTGACGAGCAACGACTAGTTTACTAAATAAGCAAAATGTTGACCAGCGCCGAGATTCGCTACCCCGATGCCAAGAAGCTCATCATGGCGCTCGTCTTCTTGGCTAGAAAGTTAAGGCCCTACTTCCAGGATCATTCAATAATAGTCCTAACCGACCAACTGTTGAAGGGCATCCTACAGAAACTTGATACCTCTGGAAGACTAGTCGAATGGGCCATCGAGTTGGGAGAGTTTAACATTGAGTTTCGGCTCAAGCCGCCATCAAGGGGCAGGCACTGGCCAACTTTATCATCGAAATCACAACCCTAATCAATGACGTGGACTGCACCTATGACACAGATCATCACCCTGAAGCACCAAATTGGGTCCTTCACATGGACAGTTCGTCAACTAACTCAGGCAGTGGGGCCGAAGTGGTCCTAAGGACCCCGGACGGGTTCAAAGTGAAATACTCGCTGAAACATGATTTTTTGGCCATCAATAATGTTACTAAGTACAATATCCTACTGACAGGATTACAACTCACCAAGTAGTGCTCAACTAAAGCACTTGACTGTTTACAGCGACTCTGAATTAGTCGTCAACCAGATTCATGAGAGTTTCGAGGCATGCAACCCTCTCTTGGCCAAATACTTGGTTAAGGCAAAAAGTGTAATCTAGAGGTTCGGCAAAAAGTGTAACCAAATACTTGGTTAAGGCATGCAACCCTCTCTTAAGCCCTCCCAACATAAGGAACAGGAAGCAATGCAAGTCTCCGACGGCGAGAACTGGATGTCGCCCTATTGGAGGTACCACGCGGATGCTTCCCTGCTAGAGAACTTGGACGAAGAAAAACGGACAAAGAAGATGGCCAGTCGAAACACTATAGTTGACGAGAAACTATATCACCAAGAATACTCAACTCCGTACCTCCAATGCCTTACTCCTGAGGGGGCCGACTATGCATTGGGTGAAGTCTACCTCAGTATCTGTGGGTTGTATATTAGCAGCAAAAACCTAGCCTTCAAGGTGATGCGCCAAGGATATTACTAGCCAACAATGAAGAATAATGCCTTGGACTTCGTGAAGAAATGTGAGAATTACTAACTCCATGGCAATCTGCACCACCAACAGGCCACAAAATTGAGAGCCCTCTAAGCACCTTGGCCGTTCGCGTAATGGGAGTTTGATATTCTCAACCCATTTTTCATTACAACTGGTCAAAGAAAGTTTATTATCGCGGGCATTGATTGCTTCACCAAATGGGTCGAGGCCACCCCACTGGTTAAAATCACTGAGCATAATGCCATAAAATTCATCTGGCAGAGCATATTCAACAAATTTGGTGTTCCCGAGGTTATCATGACCGACAATGGAATCCAATTCTTCGACAAGTGCTTCACCAAGTATTACACTAGTTTGGACATTTGATTGGTCCACATTTCGATAGTGTACCCCCAAGCGAACGGGCATGTGAAGGTCACCAATTGGACACTATTGCATGGTCTAATGACCAAACTAGAGGACATAGGGGGCTCATGGGTAGACAAACTACCCTCCATGTTATGGTCATACCAGACAACTCCCAAGGAACTAATACGTGAGACACCTTTTAATCTCTGCTACGGGACTGAGACAGTGATCTTGGTCAAGATCGGGCTCTCAAGTCTTCGGGTCAAAGCCTTCGACCCACTAGACAACTCCTAAAAGATCAAGAAGCACCTAAACCTGCTAGACGAAGCCTAGGACGGTGCCAGAATGCACACGATTGCCTACCAATAGCGAATCACCCGCTATTACAACAAAGAAGTAAAAGCACGACAGTTTGAAATTGGAGACCTTATCTTGCGAAGTATAAAGGCCATGGGCAAGACAACCAATAGGAATAAGGTCTCTCTGAATTCGGAAGGCCTGATCCTCATCTCAGACGTTCTACAGAATGGAGCATATAAGCTCCGGACCCAAAACGGCAAGCTAGTTCTATGGACATGGAACGCCGACCATCTAATGTGTATGATCTCAAGTCTGCTTGTAACGACATACATTTATTAATAAAATATTTTCTCTTTTTTGCTTATTGTTATACTCTTTTTTTTCCTATATGTATTCTTGTGTGTAGGTTGCATGAAAATGGACAAACTAGACTGCCCCTAAGTCAACCGAGTGTTCACTTGTTTGCACCAAAACCTTAGTCCCATACCAAGCAACCCGTATGAGGTGGAATTAAACCTTGGCCCCATATCAAGCAGTCCGTAAGCAGTCGAATTAAACCTTAGTCTCATACCAAGCGGTCGAATTAAACATTGGTTCCATACCAAGCGGCCCGTAGGCGATCGAATTAAACCTTAGTCCCATACCAAGCGGCTCGTAAGCGATCGAATTAAACTTTGGTACAAAACAAAGTGGCCCGTAAGTGGTCAAATTAAACATTGGTACCATACCACGCGGCTCATAGGCAGTCGAATTGAACATTGGTCCCATACCAAGCGGCCCGTAAGTGGTTAGATTAAACCTTAGTTTCACCCCAAATGGCCCATTCACGGTCAAACACAAAACCTTATGGGGCTTACACGGCACGCATGCAGTGACCTCCTCCCGTAGGAAATAGCACAATTAGTCTACAATGGTCGATAAATTAGGGCAAAATGTGAGAAAAGACACGCTCAAACAGAAGGTAGGATGCCCGAAATAATAACCTCGACCTCGCCAATTGATATGAAAACACGATCCAGCTAATAAAGAGTATACTCAAATTCAAGAAATTTATACAATGCCTTGCGCGGCAAAAAAGACGCTAACGAGTACTTAAGGGCATTCGTAGGCCCCACATGTACAAGGAATCATTATGACTCTTCTTGATGGCTACCCGGAGATGAAGGGTCCCTTAGGGAGCGTGGCGCAGCCCTTCGACCACGACCGATTAGATATCCAATTAACTCCGATCGACAAGGGGCACCAGCATTCCTTGAGTCCAAAAAACCGATTGGAAAGTGGGGGTGTGCCAAGGAAATGATCCTCCTGCTAAGGTGAATCCCAACCTGAAACCGTTTTTCCAAGGCAGGATCCACCTCTTCGGGGCGAAGCCTTGTCCTTAGCTCGCCTTCAAGAGCTGTGATCCTCTCCATGGCCTGTGCGTGAGTGCCGGATACCTCTTGCAAGCTGGCTTCAGACTCCAGCAGGGCCTAGTCAAGATAGTTGGCCCGTGCTTACCTCTACAGCACATCCCCAACCACTGCATTAACGCGACGCTCCATATTATCTGCCATGAGATCGGTCTGAGCCTGCATCATGTGGGCAATCTTGTCTCCTTACAATCATAGAAACTCATCCAACTCTCGTTGCCTCATCGATGGTTGGTGCGTGAAAAAATGAGTCAACAAAGGGAAACTGCAAACGGTCAACCATATATTTGTGCGACTAAGCAGGCATGCCTGACAAGAGGGGCTAGTAGGCCCATGGGGTGGAGTTGCCCTCGAGACACCCTGAGGTTCGAGACGTGGAAGCCCTGGATGATTCCACTCCTCATCCGCAACCACATTAGCGGAGTCCCCATCGCTACTCTCAGTTTGCTTCCACCCATCGCTACTCTTCCCTTCAAAGGAGGATTCCAGCATAGGAGAGGATGCCTCCTTCCCAAAACCAAGAAAAGTAAAAATAGCAACCATATTCTCGTCAACCATGATGAAAGTAGAGAAATTATGTAGGAAAACAATGAAGCAAATCACAGGAGGTGCTGCAATTATATAGGCAAGATTTCCTACCAAAAACGGAGTCACAACGGAGTTTAAAGAGTCACGCCGCTTTTGTGTAAGGTGACACATGTCTTTTTCCGATTGAACCCGCTAGCAGTAGGTGGGGACAGACATTGCATCGTGTCATTGAGCTGTTAGTCTATAACAGTCAAAATTCTGATATGATCGAAAAAATCGCATATGCACAACAAGCCGGCCGGCCGGTTTGCACAAAGTAAATAAAAGAGAAAAAAGATGAAAGCTAGGCAAAGAAATTGACACATTGATGGAACAAACTTTTTCCATTAACAAGGCTCAATATACAACAACGATTACATGGAAGGAAAAATAAAATACAATAGTCCAAAGTAAGGCATGGGTCCACTAGGAGGGTGAGAGGAAGGCTCTCCTCCGGCCTGGAAGTAGTTGACCAAGTCCTTGCATTCCAAAGCCGCGCTGTTCATATGGTCGAGAATGCCAACTGGGAAGCTGAGTAACACTAAGGAGACCATCCGCCTGCAGAGGTTGACGGCTCCCCAAATACTGGTTTTAAACAATGGGCTCACCTCCTTTGGACGCAGGCGGACTGACATCTTAGCTTTAAGCGTGGCGATCTTCACTCGAAGTTCGCCAGCCTACCGCTCAACCTTGGTAGCCCGAGCTTCCAAGCTACCCAGTCTCTCAGCTCAGCTAACTCAGACTTGAGGGCAACATTCTTCTTCTGATCTCTTTGGGCATGGGAGGCAATGGCGTTCAAGTGAGTCAAGAACTCCGTCAACCGGAGAGTTTCCTCCTCCCTTTTATCAATCATCTCCGCCCGTTGGCGCAAGCCCTTTAGCACCGCTCTAACTATCCACTAATCCTGCAATCCCAAAGCAACATGAATAAAGATAAGTCAAACTTAGCCGGCAGAGTCAAAAGAAAGAGGAAGTTTCCCATGAAAGTTTACAATCAAGAACTTGCACTTCTTATTTCCAATCGGCTCCTACGACTCCAGGCTCCATTGTGGGAGGTCCTTTGACAGGCCAACTAGGAGACTAAGTGTGGTGGCCACATGAGCCAACTCTGTAGTGACCATGGCTTCCGCTACAACTCCGACTCCCTCAGCAAGAAACTCTGTTGGAGTGGCTTCCACAATGCCCATTGCTGCAAGAAGCAAAGCAATAGTGAGACAGATGTCACCGGCATCCACCGACTCCTTAGGCTGCTCAATTGCTGGCTTCTCCAACCCTCCAACATCAGGTGCCATCTCCACCGGCGTAGCTGGCACCACAGAATCGCCTAATAACAGTGGCTAGATGCCAAGTTTTCCTATGGCAACTCCCTCGACAACTCCCAAATCAAAAAGACTGGCTGGAGTCTCCACCACAAAATGCTCTCCAACGCCTACCAGATGCCCAACCATGCAATTATTAGGCTCGGTGGAGGATGAAGAGGGAGGCAAAATGGGAGCAGCATGCTTCCTTCTGGGCCTGCTAGGAGGATCACCAATGACGAGAGCCCCGACCTTCCTCTTAGCCTGCAATGGCACCTGTGGTGGAGCTTTGGGCTTCTAGACCGATGAAGGACCCCAATGAGCCCACTTGGCCTCCTCACGGGACACCAAGTGGTCCCTCCTGATCTCATGGAGGTGTTCCTACACCAGCTGCAACAGAGGCTCCACAGCCTCCACCTCTGCTTTAGAGGGCTTCCTAGTGAAGACCTTAGGGACGTTTCTCCAATCCTGGGATAAGGGCTAATCATCATATATTCTTACATAAAAAAAAAAAAACTGGTCCTTCCAATTCTTCACCAACTCATAGATGGTGTTGCTAATGCACAGCTCCCTAGGAGAGAGCAAAATTCAATCACCACTTTGGGTGAACCGGAATATGACCCTCACGGCCACCACGAACAGCAGCCACAAGTGATGGAGAAGGAAGATGTAAAGCGAGCACAGGTAGCACGCAGTATTTGTGTGGAACCGTGTGATGGGGACACGAAACGACATGAAGATGCGGAGCGACTCCTTAGGGACTAAGAGACGAAGCCTATTCCCAAGTGAGCCTCGTAAATAACAATGTGTCCCTTAGGAGGAGAGAAAGCCTTATCCAGCCTCCCTGGGACTAATAACACAATGGTGATTGGAATGTTATATTGCACATAGAGTGCCTTAACATCACCGGAGTCAAGAATGGAAGGGATTTCGTTGACAGTGGATACCATGGAAACAGAGAAGCAAAGAAGGAAGAAGAGGGCTTAATGGCTTTGATGCGATGAAGGAGGAGGATGACTTGAACCTCCATGTCATTTTTATAAAGATCACCACCACCAAAGTGAAGTAGCACATCGAAAAGGTGTGGCAATCATAACAGACACGTGTCGATTCCGAAGAAGACGCAGTCAAGTCATATCTTCTGGCGTATTAATTGTCGGATTAAAACCGCCCTACGTGACGATATGTGGCAAAAAGTAACGGCACTCAGAGAGCCGAGAGTCCCCAAACAGCTCTGCAACCCTTTGATTACCCAGCCGGTAGCAGAATAAGATAACGCATCGAAGACAATCCCCCATGTTCTTTGGATTCAAGCATTACGGTCGACAAATTCGGTCAACTTTTATCTCCAATCCGTTCTCCGGGTTCAAGCGTTATGGTCAACGAATCCGATCAACATTCATCTCCACTTCATTCTCTGAATTTAAGTATTATGGTCAATGAATCCGGTCAATATTTATTTCCACTCCATTCTCCTAATTCAAGTGTTACAGTCAATGAATCTGGTCAGCATTCATCTCCATTCCATTCTCCAAATTCAAGTGTTACGGTCAACGAATCCAATCAATATCGAGCTCCACTTTTCTCTTTGGATGCAAGCGTTACCATCAACGAATCCGGTCTACATTCATTTTCACACCGTTCTCCGGATTCAAGTGTTATGGTCAATGAATCCGATCAACTTTCATTTCTACTCCATTCTCCAGATTCAAGCAACGTGATCAACAAATCCAGTCAGTGACCATTCCGACTCCATTCCTCTTTTTGGCATCAAGTAATATGGTCAACAGATCTGGTCAACTTCCATTCCGGAGTGCAAAATAAAAAATAGCATAGTATGCATGGCAAAAAAAGACAAAGAAGCCAACAAAGAAATTATTTACGCAAACAATTACATGATAGTAGAGATGCCAATACATGATAGTAGAGACAGAAAGAGAAAGAGAGCTACATAAGAAGGCCGCTAACCCTTAGAGAATTGTGAAGATTTGAATGTGGGAAGATTTGAATCTGAATTCAAATCTCGATAACAGTCGCCCCCGTAAAAAGGGGTGACTAAAGTGACATCCTGCACCAAAAAGAATGACCAAATCGGTTTAAGCATCATGACTCGAAATAGCAATGCCAGAGAACATGAACAACCTCAGCTCTAAACCAGCAATTGGGGCGATAAGCTTCCCGAGGAAGTCGAGCTCCCATGCCATCCCACCAAGCAACGAGGAAGACAATATTGAGGAACATCAAAATCCCCTGATTTATAGCGTACGAGGAAGCAAGTAGAAGTACTAAACACCAAAAGATATTAGCACAGACGAATCTGCAGAGAATCAAAAGTAGAGGAATCACGTCGAAAACAGTGAAAAGGAGAATTTGGGACAGACCAGAGGAGACAACACGGCTAGCCACTTCCCATCGTGAATATGCCGGAGGTCAAAAATTTGGGCCGCCAGCATAGGGGGCTAGTGATGAGGACGACTGTAGTGGGCCAGCCCAAAAGGGTAAGTGGCCCAGAATGTATAGTGGCCCATTTGGCCATCGGAAGGTCAACACTGCTGTTTACTGGAGAAGTGTCCCAAGCAGGCTGAACACAGCCCAGAACAAACACAACCTAGATCGAAATCGGCCCACACACCCTTTCCTGTGCTAAACAATCGTCTGCCCTAATTATCCGCAACTCCAAGGATTGCAATTCTTTCTATAATCGAAATCCCTCGAGAATCAGAGCACATCCCGAAAGAAAAACACTGAAGTCAGCGCGCGAGTTGCAGAGACAGTCTCAACGGTCACTGCGCGTGACATCTCTACATAAGGAAAGAAATCTTTCTCCTTGATTGTTGTAGCCCAGAATGGCACCTACATCCATACGAGGAATGGAAACAATCTTCTCAGAAGGCAGGTATCCTACCTCGCCACCTAAGGAAAGCGGCAAAGGGCCACGGCTATAAAAGGCCATGGAGACTCACCCCATAGGCAAGCTCTATTGCATACTCAAACTAGTAAAAGCTCTTTATCTCTCAAGCATCCAACCTCTCTTCCCTCTCTTATGCTACTAATTCCCAGCAAACTCAGTACTCAGAGAGGTTGCTTTCTACGAGCACATCACGACCAAAGCCACACTTTATGAGTACACCTCTGATCTTCGCTCTCAAATCTCTTGCCCTGCAATCATTTCAGCATCCACTGTTTTTACCTTCTTGTTCTTGGAAGGCTAACTACTGACTTGAGCGTCGGGGAATAAATCGGATAGTGAATCCTGTCATTTTTCTCTGATTCTTCGTTGTTTGCTGTAGTGTACAAAATCCCAGGCATATAGGATGGTGACTGAATCAGAAGAATAGTTGAACCCGAATTCGTTCAATGATTGGATCTAGGACGCATCAGGTTTCATATTTATAAATTTAAACTATATC
>JAODPA010155665.1:0-14610 GCA_025585075.1 Nepenthes mirabilis
TATAGCATTTTTAGTTTAGGTTGTCTCTATCTTTTATAAAAGAATGACCAGTTGTATAATTTTGTATACATAGAATACAAAATTTATCAATCCTTACTCTTTTTTTTATTTTTATTTCTACATAGTATCATAGACGAATTTATAAAACTCATTCTGATAGATTCGGTAAATCCGACAAGGAAGAAGGCCCACAAATAAAGCAAAGACCAATTGAAAATCGTCAAAATCCAGGAAGAGCAGCCCAAAAATGAGTAAGGGGTTTCTCAAATAAGTTCTCACATTTTGCTCTAAAAAAATCGGCTAAAACTGACTGAAGTTATAGAGGCCAACCGATCATTATTATCCATGGTAGTTATGTAACTAATAAAACCGTCTCTTACTGTTATAAATATTCTGTCAGTATTCAACAGAGAAAAGGAGGAAGAAAAGAGGAAGAAAAGAGGAGAAAATCGAGGAAATACCAACCGTCCAAAGAAGGAATCCAACCATCCATTCTAGGAGGACATCCAGGGAATGACTCTGAAGAGATGCCGAAGAAGAGAATCTAAAAAGAGGCTCTGCCATCCATACCTTCTTACCAAAAGGCTCTCCCATCCAACCTTCCTGGAACCATGTGCTACATCTAGAAGGCCTCATCTAAGAAGGCCAGCTCTCCATCCTAGGAGTCTAAGAGGTTTATCTTCATTCAAGGGATCTCTCTCTTGTTCAGGAAGGCCCTATCATCTAGTTCTTTCAGAAACCATATCTCCTATCAACTAATCAGACTTCTCAGGAGTTCATCTAAATAAAGGTTCTCCCTCTAGAAGATCTTCCATTCAAGTGACCTGCCATCTTTCTAGAGCACTATAATATTTCTTAGACAGTCGTACAATCTACAATAGCGCATCTCTAATCCGCCCATCTACTTGGCGCATCTCTAAGCTGCCCATTTGCGGACGTATATTTAAGTCGCTCATCTATTTGATACATCTCTAAGCCACCCATCTACCAGACGCATTTCTAAACTGCCCCTTTGCGATCATATATCTAAGCCGCCCCTCTACCAGACGCATCTTTAAGCCGCCCCTTTGCCAGCCATATCTTTAAACCGCCCCTCTGCGGGCGTACATCTAACCGTCCATCAATTGAGCACATCCAAACACTAAATCCATCAATACATGTATCTACACATCTTCCTTATATCTTTCCATTCTTTTGAAAAGATATCTGATTTGAATATCGGAGAATATACGGTGAGACTAATTTTCATCGTCCTTTAACATCTCGTTTTCAGTTATATTTCACAGGGTTCAAGCTCGAGACTATGGAGACCGAATCCACATCAGATCGTCCCGGCACAAAGATCGAATTTGTGACCCCCTAATTCGTAGGACAACTTGAATTCGTGGAACATAACATTGGTGCCTTTTGTTGGAAGCGACCAAAAGGCCAATTTTACTACCAAAAATACAAATAAAACTAATTAATACAAAGACACATACAAGCGCTCTTACCAAGGAGATCACCACTCCTGACCATCTTGCAAATAGCCATGAATGAGATTAGCAAACAATCTTCATGAAAGAGATTAATACTCGAATCTATAATACATCTATTCCATGCTCTTTACGCGCAACGTGGTCATCAATAACTGGGGGCTCTTTCTTCAACCACCCACGCTGTGACTTTAAGAAGAAGAAATGAAGAAAGCATCCGACCTAAAAAACATACAGGTCTAATATCCAAATCCAAGTCGGCTCTAACAATCGGATAGAAAGCTGACAAGATCTTAGATTGAAGGATGATAGCCCGGAGGGGCAACATCCTTGCCACTCTCAAGATGGTCAGCAACCTCTTTAATCACAAAGAGGTTCATGCAGCATCAGAGGACGTTATACTGTATGGATTTCTACTGGTGAGCCATGTCGCTAAAGCAATAAGCCTAGTGTGAGACATAGTATGGCTAATCAGGAGATACCATGTTGGGAGCTTTCCCTCCAACACCGGTATTTAACACTTAAGGGAAAAAAATCAGAAGAAGATGCTATTCTATTTAGAAGAATCAATAGCCAAAACGGCGACAAAAGACAACACCTGGGCATGATCAAAGGATTGACTAAGACTATAAGAAGCCCTTTGTCGAAGAAAAGCTCCATGAAGCAACCCAATTTATGCAATAGTGAGTTGGACCAACATTTTATCTCTCTGCCATCCAGATCCATTTTGGAGCCCAAAAGGTATTTCGGCAATTATCCATTTCGGAACCCAAAAAGCATCCCGTCAATCATCCATTTCGGAGCCCAAAAGGCATTCCGACAATTATCTATTTCGGAGCCCAAAAAGCATTCTGACAATTATCCATTTTGAAGTCCAAAAAGCATTTCGGAATCTCATCTCACAAGAAGCCGGCCAAAGTTATATTCTAGAATCTCCTCTCACAAGCAACCGACTTCGCATTCCAGAACTTTCTCTCACAAGCAGCCGGCTTTGCATTCCAAAACTTCCTCTCACAAGCAGCACGCTTTGCATTCTGAAACTTTCTCTCACAAGCAGCTAGCTTTGCATTTTGGAATCTCCTCTCACAAGCATTCGGCTAAAGTTGCATTCCAAAATTCCCTCTCATAAACACCCGGGCTCCCGTATATCCATCTTGATACATCATCTCACAAATAGCCGGTTTGACTTTGTCAAACCAGTTCCCGCATATCCATCCCAGTACCTCCTCTCACAAACAGCTAGTTTGGCTAAGTCAAACTAGCTCCCGCATATCCATCCTGGTACCTCATCTCACAAACAGCCGGTTTGACTTAGTTAAACCAGCTCCTGCATATCCATCTCGGTACCTCCTCTCACAAACAGCTGGTTTGACTAAGTCAAACCAACTCCTGCAGATCTATCTCGGTACTTTCTCTAGCAAGCAGCCGACGAAAGTTGCATTTCAAAATCTCCCCTACGGCTAGTCGGACGCAGATCCATTCTAGTTCTTCCTCTCACAAGCAACTGGTTTTTCCATTTGTCCAGCTGGCGCCTACAGTGCCATTCCAACACTTTATCTATTTCGGCCTTTTTGGCATTCCAGCCTTATTGGCTATTTCGGCATTTTTTGGCACCCACAGTGCCACTTTGGAAATCTCTCAACCACCCGATTTGATTGCATCTAGTCCAGCTTCCAAGAGTGCATTAAGTTAGGAATCCTATTCGGCATCCGGCCTGTTTGACTCATCGAGCATCCAATCTAGCTCCCAGAATCAAGCATCCAACACGGAGTTAGTCAACTTAATGTAACCAGTCCAACATTCTTACACCACAGTGCCTCATATTTTCTCCGACTGCTGATTCGCTACGATGCTCCCATGTTCACTCCGGAAGTTTACCCACTTTGTAAGTTTGTTCACTTTGGAGGTTTTGTCACTCCGAAAATTTATTCACTTCGAAAGTTTTGTCAAACCGGAGGTTTTATCACTCCAGAAATTCATCCACTTCGAAATTCATCTCATTCTGAAAGTATATTCATTTCAAAATTTTATCTCACTCCGAAATTATAATCCACTTCGGAACCTTGTTCACTTCGGAAGCTTATCCACTCCGAAATTTTGGCTACTCTGAAAGTTTGTTCACTTCAAAATTTTATCCACTCCGGAAGATAATCCATTCCGAAAGTTTGGCCACTTCAGAATTTTATACCGAAAGATAATCTACTCCGGATTTTATTCACTCCAAAATTTTACTCCTAGATTTCCACTCCGGGAATTCCACTCTGAAATTCTCTTGAGGCCACATTGCCACGCACGATCCCGCAAGGAATGACCAAACCCAATACAATGACTTTTGTTGATAGTCTTCTAGTAGTTTCAACAACTTCGATTTATGCCTATCCTAAGATGATACACTGAGGGCTTCGTCCTTCAACTCCCACATAATTAAGGCGGTCCAACATTAGCAAAAAAACTCATAGCTCGAGTGGCCACAAGTGAAAGGCCTAACGGCGGCTAGGAAATCAATTGAGTCATTAAGCATTGATGAAAGCCAAGAGCAATATGGTTCACGCCGCTTCAAGAACATAGCACACCATCTACTTTGAACACCAACGACAATTCCAAGCCTAATCCAGGTGAGTTTTATATGCATCACACTACTTGCTTGAATCATATTTAATTAACAGTATAATTATTTTAGCTACTCATGTGAGCGTCTGCACATCATCTCATAACGACAAACGACCTAGACTGTCCATAATCGGGTGAATTTTCATTCACCTATTACAAAACCTTGATCCGGTGCCGAGCGGCCCTTATGAGGTTGACTTTGAACCTCTGGGATGAACTGGGCGGCTTTTATGAGGTCAAATTTAAACCTCAATCCCATCACTAAGCGGCCCATGAGCAGTCAAATTTAAAACCTTAGGAGGCTTTTTAGCATGAGTGCGATGATCTCCTCCCGAAGGAGTGAGCATCGTCAGTCAACGACGATTAACAACAGACTAGTACCAAACGCATAAAATTCATAGCGTCCTTTAATAGGACCGAGCGCTAATGAGTACATGCGGACGATGGCCTAGGCTAGTAAAAACCCGGCAACAATAGCCTAAAAGGTTAGCTAACAACCACTCTTTTGTCAGCCCTACAACCTTCTCCTGACGGCCTTTAATAGGCTAGTAAGTGTTATTTTTTAAGAATAATAATTTATTTCTACTTTATTTTATTTTAACAAACAAATATGCTATCAGAATAACATGAGTCGCATGTTATATGGTGGTTGTGGTGATCATGGTGACGAAGAAAGACCAAATTATTGAAGGGCTGTGCTAGTCCGTGAAAAAACAGAATAGCAAGCGACTCAAGGCAACTCTGCACTTGTATGTCATTAGATTTACCCAACGATGAAAGCATTTGCACTTGAAATTCAGAACTTATATAATGAGTCTCTAGAAATTAGGCAACACTGCCGCCACATTTTGGACTTGGAGGGTGCAGCTGTGCATATCTACATCTAAAAAAAGACCTGCAACCTGATTTGTTCATGACACCAAATTCAATTCATAGATGTAAAGAAAGGGGCAACTTGGTGCACTAGGTTCCTGTATGTAAAGATTTAAAAAGTATTAAATGTATACAATCTTCCCTTGTATTGCAGGGAGAAGATTTCCGTGGTTGGAATTCATGGCATCCAAGTAACAATGGTGCAACTTTAAAGTAATACCAAGGCTGACCCTCAAATTAATAGATGTAGAGAAGCCAGTCAAAATTAAAGTGGAAACATACGAGTAAAAACAATAGCCTGTTCTTACACCGAGAATCGGGACGAGGGCAGAGGCTATCAATCTCATCAGTAAAAATCACCGACGGTTTTCCCAACAATGCATGAGATGATGCCTCTGGAAAGGCCTCACGTAGTAGAATTTTCTCGCTTTCTCCGGTATGTGCACTTTGAATGGAAGGTGGACTGCACCCCAAAACAAATCAAACAAGAGCAAAATGAATACTCAAAATATCATCATTTAAACGATCATAAATTAACAAGGGTAAATATCAGGACGAGTACATGTTCGTTCTAAACCACGTGAAAAAACATGTTCATAAGCAAATGCATGCTTAGATGAAATACAGCAGACCTAGTAACAGTCAGTTTGGCACCACATTCACGAACCACAGTGCATACCAGGATTGTCTAACATTGAAAAATACAAGAACAAAACACTATTTTAATCTGACAATTTCAATGAAAAAAAAACGAACAATAATTTTATTCCTACCATCACCAGTATATGGCAATACAATGCAGCTGTGAATGTTTTTCCACACACGCTATAAAGGTTTCTTTGATTGAATTGGCAAGTAGATTTTTATTCACTGGAAAGAGAAATGCTAAAAAGGAAACATTTTTTCTACTATCATTGTACACCAGATCCTCTGGCAGTAAGGCTTACTCTGTCTCTGTGGTTAACGGTGAAAGTATTAAATGATACTTTAAGAAAGTATTTTCTAGTTTACGTATGCCTTTAATTAATTGACTGTTATTAATAGCTTGCTATATTTTTAACACGGCCAATGTTGACAAAGGAATGACAGCGAAAAACTCTTAACAGTGGTCCATAAAGCATTGTTAGAAACAGCTCAATCCTACAAACAACGTTGGTCAAAGATCAACGGCTCAATTTTAAAAATTACGAGTTTGCATTTAAATCACAAAATATAGGAAAGGTTGTATATCCGTAACTATTGACCCTGATATTAATCTACATAGATCTTCTCACTTCATTTAAACACTGACCAATTACTGCATTATGGATTGATGGGTCAAACAAGTAGTACATAAAGGTGTATGATATTAAAACCCATTCATCAATCAATTGATTTTCCACTCTTACCGGGGTGGCTTTTCCATGAAGTCAAAGCCAACAATATCAGCAACACCAAGAGCTTTGAGCTGCAAATCCACATTTGAAAGGTTGCATCTCTTGATTTCTGGAACTGTAGAATCTGCAAGTTTTGCAAATTCATTCTCTGGATAAATTCTAAAGCATTTCCCAGGTCCTTCACGTCCTGCACGCCCACTACAGTGAGAAAATTTTAAACCTCAAATATTATATTCAGTTAATGCTCAAGAACATCGATGTAGGCAGATATGAATTTGTCTTTTAGCCTTACATTATAGCTGACAGATATCCAACATGACGCAACCTCAAGAAGTAACAAATTAGTTTAAGGGTGCTCTATTTTTCCTTCTATTATGAAAGCTTATTTTTTGGAATTTATATTTTTTAAATTTTTATTTTAAAATCTTTTACACAATGATAGAAATCCTGTGAATATGGGTCAATCCTTTGTGTTACAGGCATCATCAACCCACCTCCAGAAACAACACTTACTCCTCCAACCGCTGCTACACGGATCAATCGACACAGTACACGAACCACTCGGGTCCCACTGAAATTACGAGACTACATTTAGTTGCCGAGCTGGAAGTGTCTCACATGCTTCTGTTTCTTCTACTTATGCTACTGTTAGTTACTTGCTGCACATGATAGTGCTTATACCTTCTGTTAAGCTTATTCCTTATGTTATGTTGCTTTAGTTTTCGTGCAATATGGACCTCGGTTCAGTATTGTTCAATATGGCCCTCGGTCCCTTAATGTATAAGGAAAATACTGTTCAATGAGAAGGGGGAACATTATTTGCGACTTTCTTCCTGACTTCCTTCCTCTCCTCTCTTCTCTCTGTCTCTCTCTGGCGCCCTCGTCTGAACTCCCCTCTCTGTTTTCTCCCTTCAATTCTATCAGGTCCTTTCTTATCTAGCTGTAGCGTGCATCAATTGGTGTTCTCATTGAGAGAATGACTGAGGGAGTGGCGAAACGCTACCAAAAGTTGGAAGAATCCATCGCCGTCCTTTCGAAGGATTTGAAGGAAGTCTCAGCTACAATACAGCAACACAGCGAAAGTATTGCTTCGAACTCATCTCTGACTGAGCATATTCAAAAATCCCTCTCTGAGATTTTGCTTCGATTGGATAAATCATCCGGAAATCCTCCGTTGCTTCCTACGCCACCAACATTTATGGCGAATCCGACAATCATTACTCCTACTTTACCTCTAATTCCACATACCACCACAGATCTTCCACTTTCGACCGCCGTCAAGCTTCCTAAACTCGAGATTCCATTCTTTGATGGGGAGAATGTCCTCGGTTGGATCTTCCAAATTGAACGGTTCTTCCACTACCACGGCACTCCAACCGAACAAAAACTGGTCATAGCCGCTTTCTACATGTCGGGTGCAGTACTCCAATGGTATCAATGGATGCACGCCACCAGACAACTTTCAACCTGGGAGTTATTCGCCCGTGACTTAGAGTTGAGATTTGGACCCTCCACTTACTCGAACCCTAAAGCTACATTTTACAAACTTCGTCAAACCTCGACTGTCACTGCGTATATGATGGAGTTCAAAACACTCTCCACTCGCACTTTCGGTCTCACTACGGTGAATCTGTTGAATTGTTTCATTTCCGAATTACGAGATGATATTCGCTGCGAAATTTTGCTGCTCAAGCCCATATCACTACCAGAGGCGATTGGTATGGCGAAGCTGATAGAGGAGAAGTTTGACGCGGGGCGATCCTCTGGATATCGACCTCTGACTCCCAGGCCACCAGTTCATCACGTGGCGCCATCACCCAAATCATCTATACCCTCCCCAGGGTATCCTACGAAACTACCCATCAAGAAGCTCACACCGGCTGAAATGGCATCTCAACAGGAGCGAGGCTTGTGCTTCAATTGCGATGAAAAATTTTCACCCGGACATCGCTGCAAACCACCACAGTTTTTGTGTATGTTGGTGGATGATAACAATAATATGCCTGAGTTAATGCCCCTATTGGAAGAGGAAGAATATGTGGTTCCTAAACCACAAACCGTAAGTTCCCCAGATTCAGAAATTCACAACGCAGTTTCTTCTGTAACCCCCACCATCTCCTTACATGCCTTGGAAGGCCGGTTTGTTCCCTCTACCCTGCGCCTTCAGGGACAAATACCAGGTAGACCGGTGACCATCTTGGTGGATAGCGGCTCCACTCATAACTTCCTTCAAACTCAGTTAGCCAAAAATCTAGGAATGAACATTGGACCATCACAGCACTTGAATGTTACAGTTGGTAATGGAGACTCCCTTTAGTGCGAGGGTGTATGTTCTCACGTCCCTATAAACCTAGATCAGTCTACTTTTATAGTGGACCTCTACTTGGTGGATCAGCATTTGCTAATGTCTTTTCCATTCCACACGGGCTACCTCCATCACACGCCACTGACCATTGCATCTCCCTTAAGCCAAACACGGAGCCTGTTAATGTCAAGCCATACAGGTACCCCCACTTCCAGAAAAATGAAATGGAAAGACTTATCCGCGACATGCTGGAAGAGGGCATCATCAGACCAAGCACCAGCCCATTCTCATCTCCAGTTCTCCTTGTCAAAAAGAAAGATGGGAGTTGGCAATTTTGTGTAGATTATCAAGCCCTTAACACTGTCACTATCAAGGACAAATTTCCCATTCCTACTGTGGACGAAATACTGGATGAATTGTCTGGGGCTTGAGTGTTCTCCAAACTAGACTTACGCGCAGGGTATCACCAAATGCGTGTCCATACTGCCGACGTACACAAGACAGCCTTTCGTACTTATGAGGGACATTACGAATTTCTTGTGATGCCCTTTGGATTGTCTAATGTGCCCTCGTCATTCCAGTCTGAAATGAACACTATCTTCCAACGGTTCATATTGGTGTTCTTTGATCACATCTTAGTGTATAGTCCCTCATGGGAGACCCATCTTAGCCAGCTCGAGCAGGCCCTACAGATCTTACGCACTCACTCCTTCTTCGCCAAACAATCCAAATGTGAGTTTGGTAAACTATCATTGTCTTACGTGGGCCATATCGTCTCCGAGCAGGGCGTAGCGGTAGACCCGGTGAAAACAACCATTCAGAACTGGCCAACTCCAACCAGTGTAACACAGCTGCGTGGGTTTCTCGGGCTGTCCGGATACTATCGGCGATTTGTCAAGCAGTACGCTCAAATCTCTGTGCCTCTAACACACTTACTCCGAAAAAACTCCTTCATCTAGACACCTGCAGCAGAACAAGCCTTCAATTCTTTCAAGTTGGCTCTCACCACAATACCAGTCCTGGCCCTTCCAAACTTCTTTCAGCAATTTATAGTGCAAACAGGTGCTTCCGGCCAGGGGGTGGGCGTCGTTCTGCTACAGGGAGGACACCCGATTGCATTCTTCAGCAAGTAGATAGGCCCAAAGCTTCAGGGTGCCTCCACTTACCTGAAAGAACTTTATGCTATTACGAAGGCGATAAAGAAATGGCGCCAATATTTATTGGGCACCAGATTTGTTATCCAGACTGATCATCAACCCCTCAAGGCTTTATTGACTCAATCTATTCATACACCAGAACAACAACGATGGATTACAAAATTAATGAGATACGATTTCGAAATTGTATACAAGTCGGGCCGTGAAAATGGCCCAGCTGATGCACTCTCTAAAATTGCAGCTGGTTCCTGTTTGGCTTTTCAAGCAGTCATGCAACCGGTCAGCGCATTGCTGACAGCCTTGCGTAAATACAACAGGCGACAACCCACTGCAGCACAGTTCGCTCGGGATATTCAAGAGCATCCAGAAGATCACCCCCACTATACTTGGAGAGATGGTCTCATTTTTTACAAAAATCGGATACTGATTCCAACAGAGTCAGCATTACCGGAACTTATACTACATGAATATCATGATTCTCCCCTAGGGGAACATGCTGGAGCTCAACGAGTCAGCATTTCCCACTGCCAATTCTTCTAATAAGTTAAGCCAATTACCAAAGCTCCACAAGGCTTGCTGCAACCCTTGCCAATTCCAGGTAAGATATGGGACTCCCTCTCCATGGACTTCATCACTTATCTTCCTCCTTCCCGCGGCAAGACGGTTGTAATGGTGGTGGTAGATCGCCTCTCTAAATACGGGCATTTTTCACCTCTGGGTAATCACTTCACTGCTGGCCAGCTCGCAAAGATGTTTGTAAGGGATATCTGTTACCTACACAGGTTTTCCTCTAACATCAATTCCGATAGAGATCCCATATTCATGAGTGTATTTTGGAAAGAGCTCCACAAGGCTTGCTGCAACCCTTGCCAATTCCAGGTAAGATATGGGACTCCCTCTCCATGGACTTCATCACTCATCTTCCTCTTTCCCGTGGCAAGACGGTTGTAATGGTGGTGGTAGATCGCCTCTCTAAATACGGGCATTTTTCACCTCTGGGTAATCACTTCACTGCTGGCCGGCTCGCAAAGATGTTTGTAAGGGATATCTGTTACCTACACGGGTTTTCCTCTGACATCATTTCCGATAGAGATCCCATATTCATGAGTGTATTTTGGAAAGAGCTCTTTAAATCCCAAGGCACACGCCTGGCTACAAGCAGTTCTTAACATCCTCAAACGGATGGGTAAACCGAGGTTGTTAACCGTTGCCTGGAAGATTATCTCCGCTGCTTTACCGCAGACCAGCCGACAACATGGGTGCAATACCTACCATGGGCAAAGTGGAGTTACAACACGGCATGGCACTCAGCCATCAGAATGAGTCCCTATAAAGCGGTATACGGACAGCCACCTCCCTCTCTACTTGACTATGTCCAAGGCTCATCCACCATTGCCTCTATTGATGAATTACTCACTGCTTGAGCCTCTGTTATTGCTAGTTTGAAAACAAATCTGCAAAGGGCTCAACTTAGAATGAAGAATTAGGCTGACTCACGACGTCGGGATAGGGAGTTTCAGATTGGCGATTTGGTCTACGTGAAGCTCCAGTCATACTAACAATCGTCTGTTGCCCACCGGCAGTCCAATAAGCTGGCCAAACGCTATTTTGGGCCGTTTCGCATTTTAGAACGCGTGGGTTCTGCTGTTTATCGACTAGAGCTACCAACAGAGTCCAAGATACATAATATGTTTCATGTGTCGCTGCTCAAACGGTGCCTGCACAACCATGAACAACAGCTGGAGCTGTCGACCACTGCAATCGAATCCCAGCCACTCCTACAACCAGAACGTCTCCTGAGTTTTCAGCAGATCCTCCGTCGCAATCAAGCTCTCTCCCAAGTACTTGTTCAATGGGAAACACAGACCACTAAGGACGCCACATGGGAAGACGTCACCGCCCTCCGTCAAGACTTTCCAGACTTTAACCTTGAGGACAAGGTTCTGCTCGATGGGGATGACAATGTTACGGCACCAACCCACCTCCAGAAACAATACTTTCTCCTCCAACCGCTACTATACGGACCAACCGGCATAGTACACGAACCACTCAGGTCCTACTGAAATTCCGAGACTACATTTAGTTGCTGAGCTGGAAGTGTCTCACATGCTTCTGTTTCTTCTACTTATGCTGCTGTTAGTTACTTGCTGCACATGATAGTGCTTATACCTTCTGTTAGGCTTATTCCTTCTGTTATGTTGCTTTAGTTTTCGTGCAATATGGCCCTCGGTCCATTACTGTCCAATATGGCCCTCAGTCCCTTACTGTATAAGAAAAATACTGTTCAATGAGCAGGGGGAACATTATTTGCGACTTTCTTCCTGACTTCCTTCCTCTCGTCTCTTCTCTCTGTCTCTCTCTGGCGCCCTCGTCTGAACTACCCTCTTTGTTTTCTCCCTTCAATTCTGTCAGGTTCTTTCTTATCCAGCTATAGCATGTATCACGTTGATACCCAGAACATCTGCATCACAACATGAGATGGGGGAGAGGGGCAGGGAGGAGGGGAGGGAGGGGGCCAACGTGAGAGGGGGATTGGCAGGCAAATGCATAAGGGCAGGCAAAGTGAGGCAACGTGGCAGTAGGTGGAGGAGGAATGTCAGGGTGAGAAAAGGGCTACAAAGGCTGTTTTATTTCGTTCTCTTCTAGGAAAATTAACTAAATTTTCTTGCAGATTTTTTTTGGTTTAGGTAGAACCTCCACCTTAATAAAAATTTTATAAACATTAAGAACGCCATCAAGCATGACCCTAATACTAAAGCTTGTGAGTTGTGACCCATCAGATTTTGTCCCAAAATGTAACACTGGCATTTTTAGGAATAAGAATTAGCATCATTTAACAGATCACTTCCAATTTGTAATATTGTGCTCAAAAAGTTGTTAAAAAACTAATTGCAAAAACAAGACAAATCCATTAATATTACAAAAACTTTTGCAAGACTTGATTGCAATTGTTGGGAATCACCCTTAAAAAGATTTTTCTTCAAAGTAAAGGAGGACAAGTGTAGTCATGCATTACAGAATGCCAATGGGGTCAAGGGGGATGCAAACAGAGTATAGAAGGAAAGATTTTAGTCAACCACATCTATCAAGAAAGTTCATTAAATAAATTAAACGATGCTCTTTATGTTCACAAGAATAAGGAAATAGAGTCTTCCAATATCAGGTTAATTTCTTCTCTCCCCTTGCAAAACAGCAATTTCCCTTCTGTGAAAAGGAAAACAAAAAAGGGACAGGTCTAACATCAAGCCTTCCACCTACAATTACCAGCACGATTATGAAATTTCAAGGAATGAACCAAGCTATTCACATAATCCAAATGACTCCACAAGAGAGATCCAACGACAACTTGCAGCACTACCACCAAGTGATATAGAAGACCCTGTCCTCACAGAAGGAACACCATAAAAAAACTTCACTGAGTACTTAAATTATATAGTCCCTAAGTGGTGATCCAGGAGCAAAGAAGACTTCTGCAAGAGCAAGGATATTTGATTTCACTGCATATTAGAACTACCACTCCTCTGATCAAGACCACTGCAATGAAGGTTTGAGTTAGACAAGGCCAAAACGTGCCATCCTCCATCCTTCCTCTAAGGAGTCTTTTATTTGGTAGGAACCTCTAAGGAGTTTGTGGAACACACAAGAAACTACTTATACAGGCAACACTAAGAGCCAAACAGGTCCACTCATAAATAATTTAACATCAAAAGTATTTCCATAAAGCAAACTCAAACACAAGCGTATAGTTAAATGGTCTCTAGACAAGATAAGCACAAAAATAACTTTAAGATTTGTAATTAATCTAAGTCAAAGCCTAAATACCTCAGATGCAGGTTTAGCATGGAAGCAAAAGAAAATTACTAGTCCATCTATCATGTGAAGAAGTGATGAAGATATAAGATTCAAACTGTTCAAACCTATATTTACCACTTTTGGCAAATACCTGCCCAGTTTTCACATGATAGATGCTTTCAGGCTTAAATTGCTTTCAGGAGAAACATGAATCCACATGAACATAATAAGTAGGCAATATAGACACTAAATTAATGTCTTGTGACAGTTACCTTATCAACTATTTCACCAACAGTAAGCATATATATAATATGTGCCCAATCAATGTCCATGGAGCACATTGATGATGCGTACCTCCTTTGGACAGCCTGTGCTTTTGAAGTAGGAACGACAATCAATGATTCTATCCCCGTTTGCTGATTATATGTGCATGCTTTCACCAATCCAGAATCTATAACATATTTGATTCCCAGTATTGTCACTGATGTCTTAGCAATATTTGTTACCAATATTACCTAAACAGAAAACCTAAATCAATTGTTAGCTGATCTAGAAACACAGATGAGGACGACTACAACTTCCAATTTGCAAAACTATTCAAAAAGCCAGAGTGAATGCAAAAAGTCACATTGCAACTTCGTCTTCTATGCTCCTTTTTATGCAGTACCAGGCTAACAGCAGAAATAGCATCTTCGAACATATAATATGATACACTACAGTCATCAACATGCCCTGAGGTAAGGACTCATGATAGCCTCTAAGCACTCAGCTTTTTAAAATCTGGAATAAGGATATTTGGGATCCCTAGCACAATACTGAAGCAAGTTTGCAAGCACCATAATGATTCACGTGACTACATGGTAGCAAGAATTACCAAAGCAGGGCAGTCAATTGACAAGACAACTATAAGCCACGGTCATTTAATTTACTTTTTGATGCGGACTTTATGAATATTACAAATTAAAAGATATTTGATTTTCTTTAATTAGAAAATATTTCATTTTATTTTATTTTAATTTTAT
>JAODPA010155666.1:2151-40763 GCA_025585075.1 Nepenthes mirabilis
TATAATATATTTATAAAAAATATTTAAAATTTGATTTATCCGCATGGCCAATACTAGTTAACTCGGATGATTTAGATCCGAGTTGCTACAACAGATGGTCCCTCAATGTTACGAGAGTAGTCTATCAAATTTCCACTTCTTTTTCTTGCTTTCAGACATATCAGATAGGGTTTGGCATGAAACACTGACAACCAATTGACGGAGCATATAGGGAGCCCCATGGGCCATGTAGAAATTATTCTGGTCTGTTTTTGAGGCATCTGATTCATGCAATTGCTCTGCTAATGAAACCCATCTCGGCGTGGGAAGGGGCACCTGCACCACAAGGCATAGCCCCTCTCGCCATGCCACTGGGAAGAGGAACGACTCTCTCTCCCTGCGTCCAAATACTTTGGCTAAATGCCGTTGTGTTTTGTCCATTTTGATTAAAGGGATTGAATTTGTTGTGCTCAGGGCGTCCAAATGCTCTCCAATCTCCTTGAAAATTTCAATCTCATTTATATTTTTGACCAATGTACCCTCATCAAATAGGGGTAGCATCAAGTGGTATCTCCTAAACACTTGCATAGGGAGTAAATGGCGTTACAGGAATATTCTTGAGATACCCTTAGTTAATAAGACATTTCATCAATAATTCTATATTAATATGTCAATATAAGAAAAAGACTATATACTCAGTACATGACTGACAACCTTGCCCACGTCTCAGTCATTAGTCATCATCTAGAGAATAATTTCTTTTTTTTTGGGTGGTGGGGTGAGGGGGGGGGGGGGAGGGGGGATCAATGACCTGATACAAAGATCAGCATGAGATAGATGATCCCATGGAAAAAATGAAGATAGGCAAAATCAAGACTGCTAAAATAATATACTACCTTGGTAGTCCACATTTGTTCAAATGAAAAACAACCTGCATAACAGCCTGCGGACATTCCTGTGAACATGCAAAATGGAAAAATCATTGATGAAAGAAGATTTTGCTTCACGGTCCCATCACTCGTGATATTTTCTGATGGCTAAAGGTTTCATAGTTGTAACCTTACAATCGCCTCAAATACCGTGCAAGCAGTTCACAACTGTCATAAGAAAATCTCGCAAGGCCTCCACAGCTTTACGGCAGAGCTCAAATGACTAGGGACAGCAACCGACCACAAAGTCAAGTCTGGCAAAGGTCCTGTAACTGCAAGATAATTTGCACCTTTTCCATCAGGCATTTTCTTCCAATTTAACTGCAAGCCATCAGATATCAATGCTAAGAGGTCGGCAGCTTCTGTGACAGACGTTCTGACAATAATTAAATTAATGGATCTAAACTTTTTGTATGTAGGTGTTTCACTTGATCATCCATTCTGAAAGTCTTATTTGAACTCCGGTTGCAGTATGTTAAAGCTTAAGAGTCTGATGCAATTTATGACAATCATACTTGCAAAGTTGTTAACAAATCTCAACAAGGTAACTTATTGATGCAGGGAAAGAGAGGGATGATGGAAGGGGGAGAAGCAGCAGCAGAATGAGAGACGATATTATATTCTTATCGCTATCTTCCTTATTAAAAATATTATATTCTTAAGGACGCTTCGTTCCCCTTTCCCAATCCAATGTGGGACATTACAGTACTGTGGTGTCCCACATTGGATTGGGGGAGGGGAACGAAGCGTCCTTATAAGGGCGTGGATACCTCCCCCCTTGTAGACGAGTCTTGGGAGCCCATGGGGAGTTCGCCAGGAGAAAACCTTGAGGTCTGTGTTTGGTTTGGGACGCCATGAAGTTTCCTAGGCCAAAGAGGACAATATCTCGCCACGCTGTGCCGCCGCAGCGCCACTCTGGGAGACGCGTTTTGGGGGCAGTGGACTCCGCCTGCCAGAAACAAAACCGTGAGGCCTGTAGGCTGGGGACACCGTGAAGTTCTCCCAAGCCTCGGCCTGTAGGCTGGAGATGTCGCGAAATTCTCCCAGGTCAAAGCGGACAATATCTATATGCGGGTGCGCCGGGGACATTACAAATGGTATTAGAGCCGGGACCCGGTTCAGTGTGCCAGCGAGGACGCTGGGCCTCCAAAGGGGGTGGACTGTGGTGTCCCACATTGGATTGGGGGAGGAGAACGAAGCGTCTTTATAAGGACGTGGACACCTCCCCCCTTGTAGACGCGTCCTGGGAGCCCGTGGGGGGTTCGCCAGGAGAAAACCTTGAGGCCTGTGTGTGGCTTGGGACGCCGTGAAGTTCCCCAGGCCAAAGAGGACAATATCTCGCCATGCTATGCCGTCGCAGCGCCACTCTGGGAGACGTGTTTTGGGGGCGGTGGACTCCGCCTGCCAGGAACAAAACCGTGAGGCCTGTAGGCTAGGGACGCCGTGAAGTTCTCTCAGGCCTCGGCCTGTAGGCTGGAGACGCCGCGAAGTTCTCCGAGGTCAAAGTGGACAATATCTACATGCGGGTGCATCGGGGACGTTACAATCCTTGTTAGAGCGAGTTGTCGTACTTGTGTGTCAGATGCTAGTCCATCCACCGTCATTAACTGATGGTGCTCGTCTCCGTTGAAAAAAGTTATCGCACGCATGCTAAAAAGCACCGAAGGTTTTGTTTTGTTTTGGCCACTTAAAGGGGGGTTCAACTTCTGTTTTGAAGCCCTCGGGCAATTGCATTCGACCTTGTTCGTGCCACTCGGTTTATAGATCTGAGGTTCTGAATTCGACTTTCGCTGAACCGTTCAATTATTTGGACTGAGGTTTTGACTGCATTTTGGTAGGTTGATTTACAGGTGAAGGATCTCACCTAACCTAGGGGAAGTCTAGGCCTTTGAATTTATGTAATATCACAAGCATTCATATGAACGTGCTCAACCAAATAAACTAACGATTACTTTATTAACTAAAATGTGCTACACCACACAAGCAATTCGCTTGACATGTATAAGGCTTACCTATGCACAGCGGTGGTCTACTAATAGTATTTTTTTAGGTGGGCAGCATTCCATGTCCTTGGACTAGTTTTCTATTCTGGGTGCATAGCTTACATGTCTCATTTTGAAAGATCGCTGAGACTAGAAACAGTCCCTTCCAATTGGGAGATAGCTTGTTCCTATCGACAGTTTTGCTTGTTGCCTCTATACTCCGTAGAATTAGGTCCCCCACCTCAAACTGGCATACCTTCACTTTTTTGTTATAATACTGAGCGATCTGTTGCTGATAAGCCACCGTGTGTAGTCTTGTTGCATCTCGGGCTTCTTCGAGCAAGTCGAGATACTCTAGGAGTTGCTGGGAATTGTCTTGTGGGTTAAAACTTTTAACTCAAAGGCTAGGCAAACCGATCTCTACCAGGATGGCCTCTTTAGTTCCATAGTATAAACTGAAGGATATTTCTCGTGTAGGTTCCCTAGGTGTTGTCCTGTAGGGCCACAACACGTAAGATAGTTCATCGGCCTAGAAGCCTACTACGTCCTCAAGTTTTGTCTTCAACCTGTATAATAGGGTTTGGTTAGCAACTTCCACTTGCCCGTTTGGTTGGAAATAGGCAACAGAAGTATGAATTTGTCAGATTCCTAAACTCATATAGTATTTAGTGAATCGTTTGCCAGTGAATTGGGTTCGGTTATCGGTCACTAAAACCTCAAGAATCCCAAATCTACATATGATGTTCTGCGAATGAACTCCATTGCGTTCTATTCAGTGATTCGAACTAGTGGGAAGGCTTCCAACTATTTTGTGAAGTAGTCAATACCGACTATAATGAACTTCTACCTAGATGCGATAGGCATTGGGCCAAGGATATCAAGCCCCTATTGTGTGAACAGCCATGGTGATTGTAGGGTTTTCAACTCTGTGCGGCTAATGAGGAATGTTGTCGTGCATTTGACAGTTCTCGCATCTCTTCATGAATTCCACGGCATCTCTCTTTATTGTCGGCCAGTAGTAACCCTACCATATGACCTTAAATGCCAGGTTCTTACTGCCAATGTGTGATCTGCAGATCTCGAGGTGCACCACACTTAGCCTTTAATTAGCTTCTTCTGACATGAGACACCGCATGTAAGAGACCGAATAACCCTATCGGTATAGTCTATCATCCATAATGGTATACCAGCCTACTATCTTCTTTATGCGCTTGGTGTTATCTGGGTTTTCTAGTAGAAAGCATTTAGTGAGGAACCTTCTGTATGGAGTCATATAGGTATCGCTATTCGAGATCCGGAGGACCTCTTGTTCTGGGACTTCGATGCTCGAGGTCACAAAAACTTCTCGCATGTCTTGAGCATATTGCTCGAGACTACCGGTCGCTGCCGCCTTTGCCAGTCGATCCATCTTCCAATTTTCTTCTCCTGAGATATGGAGTATTTCCACCTTGTCAAATGCTTCGGTCAAGCCCTTTACTCTAACAAGATACCTTGCGAGCAATGAGCTAAATGCTTTAAAGTTCCCAGTGACCTGGATGACAATTAGCTCTGAGTCGATGTAGATGATAAGGTCATTCACTAAGAATTCCTTTGCTAGTTGGAATCCAGCCAATAAAGCTTCGTATTCGGTGGCATTATTCATGGCTGGGAATCCGAGAGTCAACGAGTATTTCATCTCTGACCCATCTAGAGTCCTTAAGTCCATGCCTGCTCTGCTTTTTGATTGCGTTAATGATCTATCCACACGCAAGATTTATGATTCAGCTTCTTGCTAATAGATGCTTTTACTTGTATCGAGGATGTTGGGAACCAGGGTCGCAGTTTTGACTATGAAGTCGACGAGGGCATGATATTTGATGGTCGTCTGCGGTCGGAATTCCACATCAAACTCGCCCTATTCGACAGTCCACTTATCAGCCACCCAGACATGTCAAGTTTCTAAAGTATCCCTTTCAACGGTTGGTCTATGAGGACGATGATCTTGTGAGCTTAGAAGTACGGTCGTAGCTTTGTGGCAGAGTAGACCAACGTCAGAGCTATCCTTTCAGCGTGCGAATAACGAGTCTCAGTGTCTGTTAGGATTTTGCTAATATAGTAGACCGGCCATTATACCTCTAACTCTTGCTTGATTAGGACTGAACTCAAGGCAGAGTCTGAAATTGTAAGGTAGAGCAATAGTTCTTCGCCTTCTTTCGGAGATGTCAGGGGAGGTGGATTGGCAAGGTAATGCTTCAGTTCTTGAAAGGCTACTTGACAGTCAGCAGTCCACTGAAAGCTGCTCTCCTTCGTTCCTCTCAATGCTTTGAAAAGGGGAGATACTTCTCTACTGACTTTGCAAGGAACTAGGATAGCCTTGCGAGCCTCCCGCTGAGTTTCTGAACTTCCTTCATTGATCGAGGGGGATTCATTTCCATGATGGCCTTTATCTTCTCGGGGTTTGCTTCGATCCTCCAATGAGAGACGATAAAGCCCAAAAACTTTCTGACGTTACTCCAAATACGCATTTTGTTGGATTTAGCTTTATCTTGTGTGCTCGGTGCACCTCGAAGGCTTTTCTGAGATTGCAGATATGGCCTTTGACCGCTATGCATTTGATGAGCATATTGTCTACGTGCACCTCCATATTTCGATCGATCTATCTTTCAAACATCTTGTTCACGTGCCTCTAGTAAGTGACTCTTGCATTCTTCAGATCGAAGGGCATAACTTTATAACAGTACGTCTCTTAGTCGATCATGAAAGATATGTACTCTTCATTATCAAGACTCATCGGATTTGATTGTAGCCTGAATAGGCATCTATAAAGCTTAACAGCTCGTATCCAAATATTGAGTCCACTAACAGGTCAATTCTTGACAATAAGAAACTGTCTTTTGGACATACTTTATTCACATCAATAAAGTCGATACACATCCAACATTTCTCATTACTCTTCTTGACGAGTACCACATTTGATAGCCAATTCGGGTACTGGACTTTCCTTATGAAACCGGCATCGAGCAGTTTTTTGACTTCTCTCATGGCAATTAACTTCCCCCACTTCTGCCTAATGGGTTTACAATCGGGATCGATACCCAATTTATGGACCATTACTTTAGTCAATACCCCTGACATATTAGCGGAAATCTATGTGAACACATCAAAGTTTTGCCAGAGGAAAGACATCAACCGTTCACACAGGTGATCTGACAGTGAGCTTTTAATTTGCACACATTTCTTGGGCTCACTAGGATCTAGGAGAATCTAATGAGCTGACTCGTCGGACTGTCCTTATTGTAGCACTGCTTCATCTTGGAGATCAAAGTTTTCAATTGGTTGGTTCGGAATCACCTGGTTGACTTGAGATAAGTAGCATATCTGACCAGTAACTTGGTCACCTAGGATCTCTCCAACGCTGCATGCTGTCATGAATTTCATATTGAGATGAGGAATCGACCTCACTGCTTTGAACGCGACTAAGTAGGGTCATCTGAGAGTGACATTACAGGCCGAGGGTAGGTCAACTACCAAGAATGTGAGCATATGGGATCCTGTCTTTGGGTACGTCCCTAGTATGACCTTCAATTGGATGGTTTATTGGATTGAGACAGGTTTGTTGTTGAGTCCATATAGGGGTCATTCGACTAACTTCATTTGATCATTTCTTAGTCTAAGCTTCAAATAGGCACCGAGATATAGCAAATTTTTAAAATTTCTATTATTAATAAAGACCCGTCTCAGTTAGTAGTCGACTGTACTGTTTGAGACATGTACAAATACAACAAAAGGGTCAGAATGGGAAATTATTACATGAGTTATATCATCGTTGCTAAAACTAATGACATCATTCCTAACTCCTACCCTCTATCTTTTGCTACTGGAAGTCTTCTCCGGGAAGGTCGAAGAGTTATTCCTAGGTGGCTGTATGGACACTATATTGACAATTCTAGCAACAACTCGGTTATGCGCCTGCTCCTGTTGGCCCATCTCATCATCTTTAGCTCTCCGGAGGGTTGCCTCGGGTTTCTTAGGAACTTGTTGAGGTACCCTTTTCCAGATGAGAGCCTCAGTCTCCTTTTCTAATGTCTTACAGTCCTCAATACTGTGTCCTAGAGATCGATGGTAGAAACAGTACTTAGACTGATCTCCTCCCTTCGGGTTCTTGGGTTACTTGGGCCATTTCATAAATTTCTCATCCTAGATTTGCACGAGAATGTTTGTTTGGGTGTCATTCAAAGGGGTCAAGTTTAGGGGTCTGAACTCTTTTCGAATACCCGAGTCTATCCTCATCTGCTTCCTGGGGTCTTAGGTGTTGGTGTTGTCTCCGTTCCTCTTCTTCCCGTTTGTCAACCCTTGATGGCGATGGTTTGTGTTCTCTGGCTGCTTTGCTTCGTTGGCTTCCTTGGCGGCTATATATACACGGGTGATGGTCTCTACCTCAAGAAAGGTTTTAGGTTCCGGTTGGACCAAGTGCTTGAAGAAATCGCCCAATTGCACGGTCACCATAAAGGAGTTCAGCTTAACTTCGTCAGTTAGCTTGGATATCCTTCAGGCCTTTGCATTGAATTGAGCTAGGAAGTGCTTCAGATTTTTGTTTGGCCTTTATCAGATGTGGATAAGGTGTCAAGGCTGATTCTCCTCCCTTCGCCTGGAAGCGAACTGCGATAGGAAGTTGCCGGCTAGTTCCTAAAATATTCTGATTGAATTTAACTGTAGCCAATAGAACCAAATCCGAGCATCTTCCTTGAGGGTCAACGGAAGTAATCCAGATGACCCATCGGAACAAAATTTCCATTGTAAGGCTCTAAGGTCGGCATCTTAAACTTGTGAGGGAGTGGCTGCATTTGGATCTCCCTTGTAAATGGTGACTTTCTTAGGTCGGCAGAGTATCGGTTGGTACTTCCTCTGAATAGTTGTTGCTTGATCTTCCTTATCATTTCCTCCACTTAGGAGGAGGATGCAATCCTCTTCATATTGAGAAAGATCCTCAACTCTGAGTGGTTTGGAGAGATGTGCTAGATTGGCCGGCTACGGGCCCTCCTCAACAGAGTGCTGCATGAAGCCTCTTTCCGGGCTGAGGGCCTCCTGTCGTCACAGGAGCGGCGTGGATTCCTATCCCGCACTCTGTGACTCAGTCGGCCCTCCAGCTATGTTTGGGCCCTGTTGCTCATGGCCTCTCATGCCTTGAGGTCATCAGGCCGCTCGATTGTCTCTTTGGTGGGCTATCTCTTCCTTCGATTTCTCCTTTTGGATGCTAAAGTTTGGGAGTTAGAAGAGAGAGCCCCAGTAGTGGTATCTTCAAACGGGTGCATATGGTTTGGAGCAGTTTTGATAGCACGTCCACCTAGGCACCCAGCGCTTCCACGCTTGTGGTTGGACGATCGTTCCCATGACTACTGCAGTTGGGTCATCGCCATGGGAGATGGCGTCTCTAACAAGTGCGCTCGCTTGAACCCTAGTATTCACCATGCTTGCTTGCTTTCGTTGTGTGGTCAGATATTTTGTTGCTTCCCACAGACGGCACCAATGATGCATCTTTAGATCCCGATTACCGAATGAATTAGGGAACCACCTAATTCGGATGTCTGATTGAAAGCGGATCGAATTTTCATTACTTTGAACCTATATCCTACACACCACAACTAATAAACAGGAGGTCAGAGGAATGCGGGATTCACTCCTCGATATATCCTCTGACATTAGAGTTAGTAATCTTTCTCAATCGAATATAAAGATAGGAGGATGAAAAAATATGCGTGTATGATAGAATGTTAGGGGATTGAGTGTGTAGTGGAGGATTGAGCTCCATTTGATGCACGCGAAGGAATGAGCGGTTTTGAGAGGTTGTACTTGTGTGCTCGAGTGGCTTTGAGAGATGCACTCGTTGGACGGTGGCTTAGAGTGAAAGAGAGATGCACTCATCGGAGAGTGACTGAGAGGGATATGTACTTGTCGGAGAGTGGCTGAGGGAGAGATGCACTCATCAAGGAGTAGCTGAGATATATGCACTCGTCAGAATGTAGCTAAAAGAGAGAAGCACTTTTGCTTGTTTGAGGGTTTTTGCTTCTAGGCTGAGATCGACTAGGGATCAAGATGAGATCGTCAAAAAGAATCCCCTCTCCTGTGAAGGAGAAGGCATATTTATAGAGTAGAGTGCCAGTCTAGCCGTCTCTGAGCATCATGACTCTGGAATTGTGAGGGATCATGCTCATGTAGCTGTCGCTTGTCATTTGTGTCTCAGCAATCATTGGTTAACCCTCATGCAACTGTGAGGAGAGGGCAGTATGCTGGTAGCAGTCATTGCAATTGTTTGCTGAGCTATAAATGTTGTCGACTGCTGAACTGGAGCAGTAACCACAAGGGCAGCCCATTAGTTAATCCTAATTACCCATTTTCTATTAGACGGTTTCGGGTCAAAATGCTTGGGTTAACTACAGTACCTTCTAGATCTTGGGCTCAATAGGTCTTTCGGTGGGCCGCCGCTATCTGGGCTTCTCTTCCTTTAACAGGCTGAGTTCTAGGCTAGTTGATAGGTTGCTGAACCCATCAATTGGGAAATACATTACAATTCTCATGTAACTTAATTATCCTTTTATAATATGTGTAGGAGCATTTGTATGCAATAATTATACATTGTGTTAAATAAAAATACGAGAGAATTGCTTCTTCTTTCAGTAGGTGATGTTTCAGTGTAGCCTCCCAACAGAAATAACATTCTATGCTTGACACATCAAAGCCAATATGGTTTATGAGATCTGAACCATATTTCAGATTGTAAACAAGTTTTACATTAAGAAAGTAGCGTCAAAATCAAGCGGCAAAAGGGGCAGAACAATTTTTCCACCTATTGGAAAGCCATACCTGTCCACCAAACGCATCATATAATGCTTTCATGGTAGAATTTTGTGCCCAACTCCCATCAATTGATGAAGTTTCAGATTGGCTCGTCCCGTAGACTTCATCAGATTCTCCCTTACTAGAACCACCACAGTTCACCATAATTCGACCACTAACCATCAATTTTTCACTTAGTTGTAGCCAAGTTTCAGCCTGTAAAACTGGGAGCAATCAGGCATATCTTGTAACACAGTGAACTAATACAATTAGAACACTTAAAAGGCAATGGAAGCTCTAACAAGAAGTTACATTAGGCATTGATTTATTTTTCATCCAGAGCTATCAAATCGTTAAGTAGAAGCAATTGTGACAACCAAGCACATTCTGTAGGCCCAGTGAAGAAATGAAAGAACAGCATGTATACAAAAATTAAAAGAAGTCCGAGTGCAAGTTAACTCTGAAGAAATAAAAGTACAGCATGTATACATGAATTAAAAGATGTCCAACTGCAAGTTCACTCTAATTCTTAAGTGCACGGAATAATATGACATTGTCTAAGAACGTTCTTAAAGACTACTTTTCTGAGAATGAGTTTTCTGTGCAAGTCAATGCGGCCTCCCCAACTTTTCTGATTTCGGGAAGAGGGTAGGGGAAGAATGAAGTCAATTATATTGGCGCTAAACGGAAGACACGGTGACCGGTCGGACAGACCGCTCGGATGCCAACAAAGATGAGCGCTCGGACGGATGGGCAACAGTAGAGATAGAATGAGTGAGAAAACACACACGAAATTTTAACGTGGAAAGATCCTTCTCAACTAAGGAAAAAACCACAAAAAGAATGCACTATAAACAGTTGATTGTTTACAAGAATGTTAGCTACACAAGCCCAAATAAAGAAAAAAATCATAAGTGTATATCTCTCAATCTCTCTAGAAAAATGTCTCTCTCTCTCTATCTTTACAGCAAAAGCTTGCCCACAGCTCTCTCTATGCACGCTCAAGTGATGCACAGCAAGGGATGAGCACAAGTATATACATATACAAGAAAGCTAGTGGGCGACCAACCACCCTAGCAGTAGGGTGGCAGGACCACACCTCCTAGGCCTGCCACAGCAGGCGCACGCCTGGCGTGTAGAGTACAAGGCCTGCTATCCATTGGAAATTATAGCCGTCTCAAACTTCCAATCAGGGTGAGTCAACTGCTCACCTGTAGACGTAGCTGTAGCAGACCTACGGAGAAAGAGAGAGTTAACACCTAGGCATTTATAGTCCTCGTCCATATCTTTAGCTATCTCTCGGATATGACTCCTCCAACTGGTCCTCGTCCATTTTGACAGACTTCTCGGACATCTTCAGAAGTCCGCATCTATTTTCTTCCACATGTCCGCGGACAAAATACCACGAAGGGAGTGATCCCAACAGACTTCCCCTCACGACCGAGTGGGAGCGAAGTTAGTCAGACTGGTAATGTCACAACAAGTTTTCAGCTTTTCCTTTGGCAAAACTTTGGTCAACATGTCCGAGCCGTTGTCATCCGTTCGAACATTTCCTATGGATAGCTGCCATTTATCAAAAACATCTCTCACCTATTGATATCGAACGTCAATATGCTTCGACCTGGAATGGAATGAGGAGTTCTTGCACAAGTGTATGGCACTTTGGCTATCATAGAGGACCTCGTACGTTTCTTGCCTTAGACCCAACTCTTGGACGAATCTTTTCATCCATAATATTTCCTTGCAGGCCTCGGTCACGGCAATGAACTCTGCATCCGTAGTCGAGAGGGCAATGCACTTCTGTAACTTGGACTGCCAGGAGACTGCCCCTCTCACAAATTTTACCAAGTATCCGGAAGTTGATTTTTGAGAATCAACGTCCCCGGCCTTGTTTGCGTCCGTGTATCCAACCAGCTGAAACTTCTCCCCTCCAAAATGCAAACCCATCTTTGAAGTCTCACGGAGATATCTGAAAATCCACTTCACCGCGGACCAATGCTCCATCCCTGGGTTTGAGAGAAACCGGCTGACAAGACCAACTGCATGAGTAATGTCCGACCGCGTACACACGACCACGTACATCAGACTACCAACGGCCGAGGAGTAAGGAATCTTACTTATGCATGCTTTCTCTGTGTCCGAGGACGGACACTGCTGCTTGCTCAGTCTAAAGTGGTTGGCAAGAGGAATACTGACAGGCTTGGAGCTTTCCATGTTGAATCGCTGAAGTGCCTTTTCAACATAGCCTTCTTGAGACAGCCAGAGCTTTTTGTCCCCTCGGTCGCGAAATATTCTGATTCTCATAATCTGTTTCGCCGGTCCGAGGTCCTTCATGGAAAAAGACTGTCCCAGTTTCTCTTTCAGCTACTTGATCCGAGTACTGTTCTGTCCGACAACCAGCATGTCATCCACATAGAGGAGGAGGATGACAAAATCGTTCTCGAAAAATCTCTGGACAAAGACACAGTGGTCGAAAGTAGTCTTATGGTATCCTTGTCCGATCATGACAGACTCAAACTTCCGGTACCATTGTCTCGGAGCTTGCTTCAACTCGTACAAGATTTTCCTCAAACGACAGACCAGTCATTCCTTCCCCTTTACCGAGAACCCTTCTGGTTGCTCCATGTAGATTTCTTCTTCAAGATCACCATGAAGAAATGTTGTCTGGACGTCCAGTTGCTCTATCTCTAAATCCAAAGCTGCTGCCAGTACGAGCACCACACGGAGGACATCTTAACAACAGGTGCAAAAATTTCATCAATGTCAACACCATTGCATTGACTGAAACCCTTCACCACAAGCCGTGCCTTGTGTCTTGGCTTCCAAGCGTCCTCGGTCGTCTTCAGTCGGAAGGCCTACTTGTTCTTCAGGGCCTTCTTTCCCTTGGGCAGCTTAGCCAGCTCAAAGGTATGGTTCTTCATGAAGGGAAGCCATTTCTTCATTCATTGTCTCGAACCATTTGTCCTTTTGATCACTATACATGGCCTCATCGAAATCTTCAGGTTTTTCTGCATCAGTGAGCAGAACGTACTCACTTGCTGGCAGGCGGACGGTCGGACGTCTCTCCCTGGACGACCATCTCACAAGGGCCACCTCGGCCTGTTGAGGGGCCAGATCTTCAACCTGATTCTCCTGAGGGGTTGGAACCACCTCATCATTGTTGCCGGCCATTCTTGGTCCACCGACCTCGGACTCAAGAGGTACTGGACGGGCAGCTTCAACGACAACTCTGTAATCCGGAAAGTGTTGGGTTGAGACTTCTTCTCTTTTTCAATGTCCTCGATGGTCTCTTCTTCAACAAAGACCACGTCTCGAGACCAGACCAGCTTCCTTTCCATTGGGTCATAGAATCTATACCCAAGTTCGTCCTCGCCGTAGCCTAGAAAAACGCATTGCTTTATCTTTGGCTCTAGCTTGCTCCTCTCATCTCTCGGAACATGAACAAAGGCCTTGCAATCAAATGTCCGAAGATGGTTGTAAGTTGGCTCCTTCCCGGTCCAGATCCTTTCTGGGACTTTCCCATCCAAAGGTTACTGGGCGACCGGCTGATCACGTGGGCGGCCGTCTTCAAGGCCTCGGCCCAAAAGGATCCCGGAAGCCTGGCCTCGGACAACAAGCACTTGACCCTTTCAATCAGGGTGCGGTTCATCCTTTCGGCCACGTCGTTCAATTGTGGCGTCTTTGGTGGAGTCCTCTGATGTTTGATGCCGTGTGCACTGCAATAGGCATCAAAAGTCCCAATATACTCTCCATCGTTGTCACTCCGGACGACCTTCAACTTCCTCCTGGTCTCACGCTCAACGAGAATATGGAATTGCTCAAAGATTCCCGCGACCTGATCCTTGGTCTTGAGTGGGAACACCCACAGCTTCCTCGAGCAATCGTCAATAAAGGAGACAAAATACTGTGCTCCTCCAAAAGATCTTTCCGGGAGGGGTCCACACACATCTGTGTGGACGAGCTCTAGGACCTCAAACCTTCTGGATGATGCGTATCCCTAAAAGGAGACCCTCCGTTGCTTCCCCGCCATGCAGTGAGAGCAAGTCTTCGGCCTTTCTTCATCCAACTTTGGGATAAGACCCTTCTTAGCTAGATGACTCATACCCCTTTCACTCATGTGTCCTAGCCTTTTATGCCACAAGCCCGAGGACTCCATACATCTTGTGGCATTCACCTCTGCCACCTCGGCCGTGGCTTTCAGCGCATAAAGGATTGCTTTTGTGTGGCAAATACCGGATTGTGCATGGACTTCACAAAGAGCAAGTCCGATATCTTGCTCTGCCAAGTGTCAAAATTGGTTCCGTTTAAGCATATTATTTTGTTCCCAACCTCCATAGCAGCCAACAACAAGGTCACCGTTCAAAGAACCACGTCTCTAATATCACTTATTGGCGTAAAACGGAAGACACGGTGACCGGTCGGACAGACTCCTCAGACGCCAATAGAGATGAGCGCTCGGACAGACGGGCAACAGTAGAGATAGAATAAGTGAGAAAACACACACGAGATTTTAACGTGGAAAGACCCTTCTCAACTAAGGAAAAAAACCACAAAAAGAATGCACTATAAACAGTTGATTGTTTACAAGAATATTAGCTACACAAGCTCAAATAAAGAAAACAATCACAAGTGTATATCTCTCAATCTCTCTAGAAAAGTGTCTCTCTCTTTCTATCTTTACAGCAAAAGCTTGCCCACAGCTCTCTCTATACACGCTTAAGTGATGCACAGCAAGGGATGAGCACACGTATATACATATACAAGGAAGCTAGTGGGCGGCCAGCCACCTTAGCAGTAGGGTAGCAGGACCACGCCTCCTAGGCCTGCCACAGCAGGCACACGCCTGGCGTGTAGAGTGGCAGGCCTTCCATCCATTAGAAGTTGTAGCCGCCTCAAACTTCCAATCAGGGTGGGTCAACTGTCCACCTGCAAACGTAGCTGTAGCAGACCTACGGGGAGAGAGAGGGTCAACGCCTAGGCATTCATAGTCCTCGTCCATGTCTTCAACTACCTCTCGAACATGACTCCAACTGGTCCTCGTCCACTTTGACAGACTTCTCGGACCTCTCCAGAAGTCCGCGTCCATTTTCTTCCACATGTCCGCGGACAAAATACCACGAAAGGAGTGACCCCTACAAATTATTCAAAGAGAGAGAAAGACAGGGAGGGAGGGTGGGAGAGGAAAAATGTGCTAGTGAGAAGGTGATCGAGCAAGACAGAGAGAGGAGATAAAAGTGAGATTATTCTACGTTCATCAATAATCCAATTATTGTGCATGCTTATTTTAGTACTAATCCTCACTGATACACATACATATACGTGTGTGAGAGAGAATAAGAGGAAATCAGAAAAAATAACATTAGATAATGATTTCTTACAAAATATTGTGTCGATGCGGTTAAACCAAGATGGATTTCACAAGCTTAGGTTCCACAATTAAGAAGAGGGACCTAGTAGTACCTCCTCTAACTGAGGCAGAACCTTTCCATCGGAAAACAAGTCAACAATGATGCCTGCATGATTATATCAGCAACAGTCATGAAAACCACCATTGAAAGAGTAAGAGTCATGGAGACCCTAGCTTTCAGAAAAAGGGTGCAAATTTCACCTATGATATAGATTAATTTACTTGTAGTAATCAAAATCTTGCAGGGACAAACATATTACAAAAAAAAAAAANCAATTAAGAAGAGGGACCTAGTAGTACCTCCTCTAACTGAGGCAGAACCTTTCCATCGGAAAACAAGTCAACAATGATGCCTGCATGATTATATCAGCAACAGTCATGAAAACCACCATTGAAAGAGTAAGAGTCATGGAGACCCTAGCTTTCAGAAAAAAGGTGCAAATTTCACCTATGATATAGATTAATTTACTTGTAGTAATCAAAATCTTGCAGGGACAAACATATTACAAAAAAAAAAAAAGTAATAAAGACCAGTTCTTTTAACTAGACAAAACCCCAAAATGGTAAAATATCCATTTGGTCCAATAGTCAAAAATCTTTGTTATTCAGAAACAACTAGAAGCACAAGAAATAATGAAGGTAGATACTATTCACTACTAGACTAGTCTTTTTACTCACCCCTTAAACACTCTTTTTCTCATCTTACGTGGCACTTGTAGTTTTGTAAACATTTCTTTTCTGTAAGGAGAACACAAGAGAAGGTGCACAATTCCCATCATGTGGAGAATGGCAAATGCAAGTGCTCGAGGCACGTACGATGGAGCTCGAGCAGGAGATGGTAAAATCTTGGTACTTGATGTGCTGGACAGGCACTCGAGCCAAAAAAATGGCACCATGTGAGCATGCCAGTTGAGCAATTGGCCCATTTTCTAATATAAATCTAGCCCAGTTGTGCAGTTTCGTATGCTTTTTCTTCTGTATTTTCACAATATTGAGAGAAACACAAGAGTGAGAAAGGAGAAGGAAGGAAAAAAAGGGAGATGCTATTCTTAGATCCAGAAGACATTTTTGCCCGAATTTATTCATTTACTAGTATGTTGTACTACATCATATGTAAAACATTTCCACCAATTTAAAATTTACATTTTTTCCAGCGTTCTGTTTAATTTAGAAATTTCTACTTGTATAGTGATATGTGAAACTTTAGTGAGAAGATAATTGTGTACTCATGTTGAGAAATGCAGATGATTTGTGTAAACTTAACTAATTATAGTGGAGCTTTATTTTGACGTGAAAATCCTGTGATTTCTCCTTATTTGAATGGGTATTCTACTTAAAAAGTTTGATATTTCTCGCCCGTGGTTGATTGCAGTTTGTGTGGTATACTATTGTGCTGTTATTCTTCTCATAGATTCAAACAAAGTGGGAGAAGACTGATCCTGTTTTAGTTACTCTAGATATTTCATTTGTGTACTTCGCAGAACCTTCTAACCAATAATGCAAGAAAAAAAAACCCATTCCCCTTTTTTGCAGTATGTATGTATGTATAGTTAACATATTACCATATTCTAAAAATTATAAGTGGTTACTTCCTGTGGTAATAAAAATCCACTGTCATCTGCAGTTGAAAGTATAAAAGAAAATTTAATAAATAAATAAATAAAAGAGATATCAGTGACAACTTCCAACCCAATAAATTAGGAGACAGATGTGGAATGCATCCTTAGGCCTCCGTTCTTCTGTTAACCTCTGGTAAAGATCACTGCATGTGTTTGTACCAACAAATAGTGAAAATATCTTACCAGCATAACCTCCAGGGATTTTGGTTGACGAAGAAAGTGCATCACCGATATGAACACGAAGAACTCCTCCAGCACCAGTATAGTTCTCCAGATCAGATAGTCCAAAATATTCTCTTGCTTTATCAATTAACTGAGGATGATAAAACCTTCTACGAATGAGGATTGGGTCAACAAAAATGACCAAGGGAACATTTGCAGAAATATCCTAAGATGGAAGATCAGCACAGAATTTGGAGTATTTGTAGGATCTTTGTTTTCAACGTGCCACAAAGTCATTACTACTAATCAGTATACCATCTGAGCATCTGAAATGGATATGGACAGACCAGGAAATTAGATAAGAGGTTTCCGTAAAACTAAGATAAATTAGAGGGTGTGAAACCCCCTTTGCAGTTATGAAGTCTCACAAGCCCCGTTTTACTAATTGTTACGCAAGTTCTTCCTTAGAATTACACACACTGTATTCTTATGAGTCCTTTGCTCATTGAAGAAGAGGTAGGAAACAATTAGAAGAAATAGGTGAGGAAGCGAGATGGGTCAAATATATTCCCCTCCCCCCCTCCCCCCAAAAAAAAACAATAGGACATTTCTCCCCCACCAGGGCTAATATCCTTTAAATTTTCAATCATATGCTCCCAAAAGCTTAACATTCTACACTTGATAGTCACAAGGAAGACCAAGAAAAATCTAGGACTTTTGTTGGCTCTTTGAAATTGATCTTTCAAGCTAAACATACTTTAAAAGGGTATGGGGATAATGCATCTCAAATAAAGAACCTTTCTATATACCGCTGCACAACAGCAACAGTGTCATCTTCCAGTGGATGAAGTGAAAAGCATACTACTTAAATGCACATATTTCCAACATAAAATCATTGACAATTAATCAACATAATTCAATATATCATCTTGTTGCTTACAACTACTCTGTACTAAGGAAAAATGGATAAGAAAAGCTAAGGAAGTGAGTCTGTAGACTACATACTCCAAAGGAAGAGAGATATTTAGTGGGTTTCTCACAATTTCATCTAGCTCCCAACCTTCAAGCTGCAAGGAAGGCCATGTGTTGAGAATTAGATGAGCAATAGTCCCACCACCCTGTAAATTTAAATCACTCCCATAGTCAGCCTCAAAACATCAAGTGATCTTCGGTTCCTTAAATTCACTAGCCGTTGAAAGTAACTTACTAAACCAAAGATTGCAATAGGTCCCTGCGGAATAATAGCTGGCAAGCTGGCCAATTCATCCTGCATGAAGAAACATTTGTGAAAACATGTGTCCTGTGGATGGATATACTGCATAGTCAACTATATTGCCAATCTTTTAATTTAATTCAGAAAAAAAGAAAAAAAAATGATTGAGTGAATTCTCTTTGCTCCCCTTAAAAATGAAAAAGGACAACGAAAAGAAGTTTCTGTTATCTCTGCAGGTGCCCCTCGTTTTTATCAACAGTTTTTATGCACATCCTTTAATTAATTCATCCACATAATGTTATATATATATATATATTAAAAGAAGTAATTCTTTTGTGTTTTATTTACAATGGTACATCATGATTTTGTACTAGTGAGTTTTACAAGAAATGTAGAAGATNGGTGATCTGAAAGGATATTAGTCATTGGATGAAAGAAGGCTGGATAAAGTGGACAAGTGCTTTAAAGATCTTGTGTGATTGGAGAACGACTTTCAAACTTAAATAAAAATATACAATAAGGACTCATGTTGCACGGAGATGAGTAAACAATATTGAGATGGATGCAGGGTTATATAACATCTAACCATTCATAATGATGGTATATAGAAGAAAGTCATTGACACCCATAGAAGAAAGTCAGTTGGCACCGATAAAAGAAAAAATGTGGGACTTACTATAGGTAGTTTAATCATGTAAAGCAAAGACCACCTAGTACGCCTATTAGGATAAGTGAAAGCTTGAAGAAACTCACATACAATAAGAGAGAAAGACAAAAAGAGAGTTCAAATGTAATTATCACGTATGACCATGTGCAATTGGATTTAGTAGAAGGTACGACCTGTAACAGAAATGAACAGAGGCGAAGAATTCAGATAACTAAACATACTCGGTGGAAAAATGCTTAATTTAGTTTGGTTTGGTGTAGATTGGTCATACTTGTCCAATATTAGCCATATAAATCAGGGTACTTATACTCTGACCCCTACATCATTATGAGATAACCTCCATTAATCTCTCTCCAGCAGCAGAAGAAACATAGGTCATTAATCTCTCTCCAGCAGCAGAAGAAACATAGGTCGGATGCAATAACAATAAAAAATGGTGTAGGAAGCATACAATGAATGGCAGGTGATTTGAAAAGTATCACATTCTGTTGGTAGGAAAGAATAAAATTAGAGTCCGAACCTCCACCGAGGAATGCAAAATGTGAGTAGAAATGTAATAGGTTGATACATCTGACTATAGTGCAGTCAAATTTTGTTCCCCAATTTTCTTCCAAGAGAAAAGGATGAAAACGGAACAAAATGCATGAGAGAAATGCAGAATGATAACTAAAAATTTGCATTTAATTACTTGTTTGAAAATTATTGAACAAAATCATTTTCCTTTCCTTGAGGATGGCCTTGACTTCTTTCAAGGAATGGGCACAAGAACAAAAGCTAAATGATGGTAGAGTGCTCTATTATGACATAAAAATCATAGGTTGAAACAACGAAAACAAATTTTCGACAATGTAAGGGTAATGTCGCATGCATTTAACCCTTCCTAGAGCCTCGTATACTAGATCGTCCTTTATATATTCTCCTGTCCTTATGTCCTATGCCTGAGTTCCAGAGAGAACCTCAGTTCCACACTTCTTGTAAATACTTCTGCTGCATCTATACATGTCTCAAGATATAATATAAATAACGCCAGACAACTATTTCCTTAGAATTGTGAGAGGAATCAAATGGATTTACCTATGGAAAGACGCACAGAAATGTTGAAGAAAACATATATGACAAATCACCAAGGACATAGCCTCTCTGCCATGTAAAAGTAAAATTGTGTACATTTTCCCCAACATGGGAGCCTCATGGGCAAACTTTTGTTTTTTGTCTTTTGCTTTTTGTTTTTTTTTTTTTTTTGTTTTTTGTTTTTAACAAAACATCAGCACATACCCAATATGAATCAGTCCATTTCTGTCCCTTGTAGAGAATGCTATGAATATTTTCTGCACGAACATCAAGACCAGGTTAGAGACCAAACTCGTTTGCAGCAAGGGTGAAGACACGAGCAATAGCTCCAAGCAGAATGCAAAATTTTTCAGACTTCCGTCAACTGTTCCAAGACCAAAAAGTAGAGGCAAAAAACTCTCCGATACTTCGTATGTTCACTAAATAATGAAATTTGTCTTCGAATGTAGATGGGAAATAATGATGTAAAGCAGAACACCATCACCACATGTTAAAATGAAGAACAATAACAAAAGCAATAAGCCCCCTTAGGTGTTATTAGGTGAAGTTGACTACACCAGTAGTTCTTACGTCTAACCTCCCCACCACGCTTATTCCAATCACTCTTTCTGACAAGTTCACCACAGAACTGTGTTGCAAATCCGTAAAAAATAGTAAATATCCTTCCCTCCTTTAACAGCTATAAATAGTAGATGTTATTTGCTGTGGAGGGTTAATTACCCATATATTTTTAATACTTTCTCTCCACATTACATACCGTCTTTCAGTTTATTATTTATTCTCTGCCTACACTATTTCACTGCTCAAGTGTAACCAGGGATCCGATTTTTCTGCAAAGTCCGCACATAGCGGGAGATTATAACCCCAACCTTTCTTTAACCAACCTTGTTTTGACTAGGTGTAGTATTATGCGCGTTATAACGAAATGCTTAAGGTATCTTATTCATACACATATTGAATAATCCCTTATTATACACATATTGAGTTGTATAAACCAAATGAAGTGGATAGAAAAAGAGAGGAAAGGGAAGGTAGGAGGTAGAAGTACGAGTATCGTCCAAAAGTAGCAATCTTGATCGGGGGGAGTCCAAAATGGTAATAGTGTTGTACGCAGTTGTAATGGTCGACAGCATTTGAAATTCTTGTACAGTTTCTCGGTCGTCTTTCCCTATGAAACCAGAGGACAAGCTGGAGCTTGGTACGTTGATGGCGGATGTGGCTCCCCTATCCCGATTTGAAGTGATGGATCGGAGAGTTTCGTTTGGCGTGGCAGAGATAACCTCAGGACGAGAAGAAGGGTGACAGGAGGAATGCCGACGACTACGTCGTCGATTAACATTCCAATTAAGGCTCGGGGTTGAGGTCTGGGGAGGAAGCTCCGATGAGTAGTACAATGGCGCCGTCGAGTTCGAAGACAGCAAGAGCGTCATCGTGTTCGCTCCTGTGCTACCGTCCCTCCGCGCAGTTTAGTGGTGCCCCTATCCTAGCACATAACAAACCAATCATTCACAATTCGATGATATCGCCAAATCTAAAATTGTTCTGGTAAATGTAACGAGAAGACTTTTATATTTACGTAATTGATAGATTTAGAGATAGGATAAATAAATAGGAAAAAAATATATTAAATACTAAATTTTTCTTATTTATTTATTTTTTTTTTAGTTTTGGCAATTAAATAAATATAGAAAATTCTAAATATCCAAGGCTGATCTACAAATCCAGCCAATGAAAATGTCCCATTACAGGACTGATATTGCAAAATTTCAAGAAATATTTTTGTAATCCATATTTTAGTTACTTTTATTGACTATCAATTTGAAGAAATTTCCTATGTTATTCTTCCCAAATCAAATATTTAGTTGTGAATAGCCTACCTTGGTTATATGTGGTGCCCAAAAATAATTATCCGAGCATATAATTATACCTAAAGCATTAAAATTTTATTGTATGAAAAAATAAGTGTTACTATTGATGCATATCTGAAATCCGGATTATTGAACGAATTAGGGAGCCGCCTTACACCGACATCCGATAAGAAACGGGTCTGATTTTCGTTACACCACAATAAAACAAACAGGAGATAAGAAAAATACGTGACTCACTCTCGGGTATATCTTCTGATACTCAAATTATTAATCTTTCTATTCAGATAGGAAAGATATTAGGAAATAAATGCGAAAATATAAGTTGATGGGATTGAGTGTTTTTGTTTGGAAGACTATGCATCATAGAACGCACTTGGTTAAGAGAGTGGCTTTGGAAGTGATACAGTCGTATAGGAGAGTATCTAATTTTGAAATATTTTTGGCTTAGTCTTTTTTGTTATCCCCTTTTTCTGTGGGAGATGGGCTGTATTTATAGTAAGGGAAGTTGTTTGGTTGGAGGATCCTTTAATTAATGCTTAAGCATTATGTCTTTTTAGTTATGAGCAATGTTACCTGTGTATGTAACTGCCGCATTCATTTAATGGCTAGAGTGTTCAGTTTCTGATTATTAGATTAGTAACTGCCTAAAATCGTCCATTGATTATATATTATTACTCTTTCAATACTAGAGGGTTTGGGTTGCATCTTTTGGACAAACCGTTGCATCCTTTGATTCATTGTTTTTGAGAGTTTTTTATTGGGTTATTGTTACTTGAGCCTTTTTTTTTCTGTGTGCTGGATTTGGGCCAACTTGTGTACTACCATACCCATTATTAGCCCCCATGTTGGAAGGTTTGAATTTTGACTCTCAATATGTTCACAATGGAATGCCAACTGTAAACCTTCCACACATGCTCTTTCCCCAAATATTCTGTCGATTTGGTGCCTTATTTTACTATGATTTGATTCGATTATCTACTATCAATATCGAGATGCATTATTTTCTTTAATTAAATAGCCACTAATCATCTCTCTTGGTTATAAATTGTAGGGCTCCCTGTACTTTACATTATGAAATGTCTTTTGCGCATCGAGAGTAGCACAACTGTTTGAAGCTAGCATGAAGCTTTCACAACCACAAGTCAGAGCCTATCGGAGCTTGCATTCAATCTTTGAAGTTGAGATCCGAAAATGCGTTTGTAGTCTGTATTAATTACTCTCTATTATATGGGAAGCTGCCTTAGTTTCCTTTTTTACGTTCGTTCCAAAACCAGGCCTTCATTATTGTAACTTAGATTTGAGTTTTGATGTACAGTTTTTTGTCCTCCCTTCTCTTTTGATATGGGCTGCTCTTAGAGTTCGGCCACTGTATCTTTTTAGAGAGGGAGTTTTTCTATTTTTCATAGTAGTCTCCCTTTTTAAAAAATGTGCAATTTTGAAGGGCTACTACTATTTCTCTATGGGGAGAACCCTTTTTTTTTTGGCTCCCTCCTTATTTGAAGTTGACAGTTCTCAGAGTTCTACTTCCATTTTTGGGGTAAGAGCTTTTCTTCGCTATTCCATAACTCCTCTATGCCTATTCTATAATTATTCGATAACTATTTGATAACTATTAAATGTATATTTCTTAATTATTCCATAAGTAGTCAATGACTATTCTAGAGAGTTTCCAGGAGTATTGCCAGGAGTACCTCCTGGACTATTCTATTAAAGGAAAGGAGAAGTCCTTACTCTATTCCTTATCAGGAATAGCGGACTTCTTAAACGAGTTATAGAAGGGTATTCAAAGCCCTTCGGTTTTAGTGCCCTTCTCCTAGATCTGTGATGGAACAGATCCTAATCCTTATAGGACCCTTCGTCAACCAAATATAGAAACATAATTTATAAATTTAAATCTATTAACTTTTGTAGAAATTTTGATAGAGTTTCTTTTGCACCTAAACCAAAACCAAAAACAGAATCTGTATTAAATAATTTATACAAGCAAACATCTGATCATGTATCAAAATTTTTCCTACAACATATATTCACAAGATCTCAAATGTCATCTGACTTTAGATCAACTATTCTATCTACTATATCAGAATTCAGACGAGAGATACCATCTAGACCCTATACAAAATCAAAAAACATATAGCGGAAGTAACTATGCCCAAGATATAACCTACAAAAGTATAAATACAGTTCTAACAGTTTACAGAATATATTGCAATTATTTATACATAAATTTCTTTACAGAATTCTATGGAACATGCAGAACTATTAAATTTTTTCAGAATCTTTCAGATGACTTCGAGGCTCCAAATCTTTTTTACTAATCTCTAATTGTGTCAAATCATCCGGTATCGTCTTTATAACCTTATTTAAAGGGAGAGAAAACAGTAAACAATGAGCCGAAACCCAATAAGGTACCCAAACATATAGAACATAATGCTTTCATGTAGAATATATATTCAATAAGATAGAAAACCACGATGATATCAGAAGAACAGAAGTATTCATGTGAATAGGTCTCAATAATCATAATTCATACTTTTATGTAAAATATAAATATATTAGAGCAGAACTCACGATAATCAGAAGAACGGTGGCATCATGAAAACAGGAATAAAGTATAAATGTATTAAAATAGTGATCATGAAAATATTACCAGAACATAAATGGAGAAGATCCTAGAAACTGTCAAAGAACAGTAACATATACAGAATTTATGAGAAAAGCCTAGTTCGATATAAATAGAGTTCGATAATCATAATCCATACTTTCATTATACAGAATAATTATACAGATGAATATAAATGAAGATGCACAGAAGCATATAAGTATTCCATTATGGCAGTAGCAGAAAAGTGCCTGAAAACAGAGAAAGTATAAACACGTAAAATCAAGTTTTAAAAATTATAAAACAGTATAGCGAAACTCAGAAATCAGAAACTGATATTAAATTTATGAAATTCTAAAAATCTTCTTTTTCTATCAATAAAGGACCAAACCAATAAACCCTACTAGTAGAGGGGGCAAATAATCGAGGATAAATTATATTCAATCTACACAATCAAATGCTGATAGTTTGATAGTTCGATGGTATACATTTCAATTCGATGATTCGATAGTTCAATAATTATCTTCGATTGCCACCGTAAAGTTCTAAGGTATATCGGAGAACCTAACTTGACTATATTTCAGTCATGGATCGTAATTAACAGTATCAGAAATATTTCTCTTCTTATTTCTTAATTGAAATATTTTCATCTTCAGAAGTCAGTCAGAGTTTCACAGTAACTCTTCAATTAGTTTCAGAATATACAATAACAGTTTATAACCTTTCAGATTTGCTTTAGAAATTCTCAAAAATTTAACAGTATAAATTTGTGTAAATTTTTCAAACATAAATCACATCTTGAATATTATTACATTACAGATTAACTTTTACATATCAGAAATTATGGATTAAAACCGTTAATCCCTTCATTTTCATGCTTAGAGTTTCGCCAAACAGTCCGGACGATAAACGAACACTAAATACATATTTACACATGAAATCGGAGGTAAATATTACAGTACATGTCAGTAAATATGAAATATATCTGATTAATCAGAAGAAATATGCTCAATTTATAGTAAACATGCAGAATTATAGATTTTGAACATAAATACAAATTTAGAGATACAGAAAAGTAATAAAAATGGTAAATAACTTTTGAAGTACACTTATGTCAGCTTAATCTACAATTATTTTTACCTAGATCGGATCAGAACAGGCGGATTTCTCCATCTCTTTCTCTTTTCCCTCTTCTCTCTCATTGCTCTTCGCTGAAATGCCAAAATGCAGAAGGAAAATAGCGCTCGGTGCTTTTTATATCCAATCGGGGCGCTCAAGTGCCAACTAGGCGCTAGGTGCGTAATTTTGCGCCCGGGTGGCGCTCGAGCGGTCCTGGAGTGCCTCCCATCGTAGCCTCTTCACCCCCATCTCGCCTCGGGCAAGCCTCAAGAACTAGTTTTGCATTTTTATGCTCAAGCGACCTTCAGGTGCCAAGCCCCATTTTGCCCATTTTCGCTTCTTATTACTTCAATACTCTTTTTTTCCTTGTTATTAAGCCTAATCATATTTATCATCAATTTAATTATTCCATAATTATCATGTTTCGGGAGCGGGATCTTACACTCTCCCCCACTTATAGAAATTTCGTCCTCATAGTTTAACGATCCTTAAATTTTTAGAATCAAAATTCCTTCCGAACCTATCCAAATCATTTTCACATTCAGGCGGTTATCCTAGAAAAACCTTAATTCTTTAAATTGTTCTGATCCTTATCATTTGACATGTCTTATTAGGATCCAAATCTACTAAGTCTAAAGACAAACATATTTCATTAGCCACTTTTCTAACTTAGTTCCGAATATTACACAAGCAAAATGCTTCAAATTTGGAGCATTCTCCCCGAATTTTAAAATTTAGATCTTAATATACAGGGACTAATCATCCAATTATTTCTACTGCGCACTCTGATCAAATCATCCAACTTTTCAATTATTCGATTATCATTTACTATCACAATTTGAGCCTAACATCTCAGTTCCTCTACCAAGTTCGATTAAAATTTTGATATAAAATTCAAATCAAAATCAAATATCTAAGACAGGATACTTTACATCCTCCACATTTCGTTTGTATGTCATCACATCGACATTTCTTTCAAGTATATAATCTCCTCCGAACATCCAACTTACACTGTAGCCTTGATTAAAACCAATTTTAGGTTACCCATACCACAGAAATAATCCTCACAGATTCTCAATTCACCACAAAATAAGAAGTCCTAATTATAATTGTCACCATAGGTTTAATACAATTTCAGATCGTTATCCAAAATTTTAAGTCCTTAATAATTAAAAACCTCAAAATCTCAAAGTCTCATACCAAGGAAACAACTCCCACAAACCCTCAAATCGTAGCAAGATTAGAAACTACAATTTATATAGTTACCATAGGTGGATCATTCAATCGTTTTTAAAACAAGACCACGGGTGTAAAGACCGCAATCCCGAAAACCAGGAAAGTAATTCGGGATGACTTATGTAATTCAGATTATGTTGGAATTAATCCAAAATAGTCTTTGGCAAATATACTAAACCCCTACGTCTTAGTTTTCTTGTATACTCAAGCCTGATTCCTTTAATTTAAGTTTNTATATTTTTAACGTGTTGCTGCCATCATGCGGCCGCTATAGCCACCCTTCTCCCCGTACCACCGCCACTATCACGTGGCTGCCATCACCTCACCGTCAGCAGCGCCACCCTACCCCTGCAACTCACCATCGTATACCGCCTTTCCCATCTTTTTCACATTCCCGCAGTCGACTTTCTCGCATAGGAGAGAGAATCCTCTTCATTTTTTTTTCTTTTTTTAAATAAAAAATCCTAAAAAACGTGAAATAACTGATGATTCTCATAAAAATTTTCTGTTTTTTCCCCCTCTTCCAAAGAAAAGCAACGTTCTTTTTCCTTTTCCATCCTGATAAATTATGACAACACTGAAATGGTTTGACTTCTAAGGTTGGTAGCATATCCTACTCCTCATACATTTGGGCAACTCACGTTCAATGCCAATGTTACATACTTTAAGTCAATTGACACCCATAAATAATCAAAATTGCAGTATGATCAACTTGTTGGATTTGGATAGAATTTGATTTCAAATTTGAATTTGAACTGTTTAAGGCTTTAAATTTGATCACCTTGTAGGCACTTCTGTAGCCCCCCGAAAAAAGTCGAGAGTTGAGAATCCGATGAAGGAGTTTAGCTAGGCGAATTTCCAGTCATGCCAAACATACCGCAGCCTTGCCAAACTCCCGATCATCTCCTGATCTCTTTACATATCTATCGGACACCACCTAAGTTATCAAGTCTAAGCCTAGGACTTACGAACCGATACATATTTATAAAGTACAACACCACCACCTATTTCTTTAATGTGAAGACTCTTTTGACTCCAACTCATACATATTTGGCCATGTCTCAGTTCTTCCCCGTTAACCTGAAGCTCAAGCATAGAGCTGTAGGTCAAGGAGAAAACATAACAATAAACTGTGGCAACTCCGCCATGGATAGGCAACTGACAATCTGTGAGCCATCAACGATGGCAGTAATATAAGCACGCCTGTAAGCTATTACCGAAAGAGAAATGGTGGAAAGGGCAAATAAGCTTGCCACAGAATTGGGGAATTAGCAACTGATCAGCAAGTCAATCATTGGCTAGACAAGGCATTGAACCGTTCCTCACATCCCCAGATCATCCAACATTTTCCGGAGCTCAGTCACAAGCAAGTTAGAGAGTAAAATTATACACAATCCACTCAGTAATATCAACCCCCCAAAAATCACATTTTCAGTAACTGGTAAGAAATGCTATCCCAAGACACTAATGCTTCTAAGTTATGCAAAATGAAGCTGCTATCACAATAGAAGTGGCAGGTCTGCCATGAATCTCCTACAAAAAACCTACGCCATCATCAATCCTCAGCCATTCAGTGACCAATGTATTAACAAGTACTTCGAAAATTTGATCACAAGGACTGCAAAACTGTCAGAATCTCTTCTCTGCTTTTTTTATAATTAAAAAAACACCCTCAGAACTAGGACATTTACAGTTCCTTCTCTTTTGAAGGTTTGCAGAAAAAGTAATATTTTCTTATTATGATTAGTTTTGGAGGGAAGGAGACAACTCACCGGGAACTTGAAGGTCATTAGCAATTTAATGCTTGAACTAAAACAGCAACTCATGAAAGGAGATGGGTAACATAATCATGTAATTTACGGTATAATACAGATGAGCAACGTAAACTAACCACCTCAACTTATTAAATTTTAAGTTACTTTTTTGTAGATGCCACACTCAATGGACAGATCATATGAAAAACGCACAATATTCATGTGTGGCATGCTCGGACGGAGATATCAAGCAAGGGTTTTGCGAGGTTCATGCAAGAATTGATCAAGGATCAGCTGAGTAGCGGGTTCACTGAAGGTTCGGGTGAGATTCGTGGGAGGGTCAATCGAGAACCAGTCGAATGTCAATTGAGTAATGGGGCTTACCGGAGATTTATACAAGGTTCGTGTGAGGATTGGTTAAACAAAAACCATTTCCAATGAATTGGAAATACCTGCGTCTAATAGGCACACAATAAACGGCAGTGCGCATTTGGAACAAAATGGGTGCACTTGATGCATGCTCGAGAGGTACCTATATGCCAATTTCAGTTGGACTAGTGCTTGAAAGGCACGTGCATGAATTGTCTAGAAGAACACGCCTAATACACATGAGGGACATATGCGCTAATATTACAATAAAGTCACACCTAATGTGATTTTTAGGATATTTGAAATTATTTTACAATACAAGAAGCACCACCCAAGAAAGAGAGAGAGAGGAGAGGGGAAAAAAGGTTCAACATCCAATTAAGGTCTAACTCGAATTTCATTCTGTGTCAAGGTTGGATACATTAATTGAGTATGTTATTAGGATGTATTACCAGTTGATTACTATTATTCCCAATATATTCCTCTCTTGTGGGTTGTCTGTTATTTTAGAAGTTATATTCAACATATCATTCACTAGACTTATAGTGAAAGAATTTTAGAAGGGTTTATTGTAACACTCCAGTGTTTCCTTTTTAAAATGATTGAACTCCCGATCAGTAAAGATCATTAATTATAAAAATAATTGTGTAGATATTTTTTGAAGTTAAAATTTTCTGGAGGCCAAGACTAACCTCATAAAGACTCTAAACTAATAAGATTAGAGAAGTGGACCGAATGATATTTTGACAATTTCTTCGATAGTAGTAGCTATTAATTTCAATGTATTATTTTACTGATTAGAATTCATTATAAATATAATAAATATATTTTGATATGACTATTTGTTAAAAACTAATTAAATTAGTGTGTTGAAATGTGAAAACTGAAAAAAGAAAAATCTTAGGAATCAAAACCCTATTTTCACCCTAGCTTGAGGTGCGGTCTTTGTGTGTGAATCAACCACTTCCCTTGTGTTCAGACACATATTACGAAGATGAAGAGGACCCTTGATTAGCTAAATCAACTCTTTTGACTGCCCCCAGGAAACCAAATGAAAAACCTAATTCTTTTGCCCCTGAAAACCTAATTTGAGGTGCTCCCCATCTCTCTTTCAAAGCAGCAGTCCAACCTTGTCTTTCAGCTGAATCATTAACTTAGGAAGGTTATATTATATTCTTGATTAGTTAGAAAACATCTATTATAGCCTAAATTCTCCTCCTTATTTCTAACCTAGCGGGCTTTCTTCCTCTAGTAGAAGCCTTTATTTTATTAAGTCTTAGAGAGTAAATAAGAGGGAAAATGACAGCCTAGTAAGAGTTTGGAGGGAACCATTTTGCTGAAATTCTAAAAGTGAAAAAGTGAGGAAAAAACCCACTAAAACATTAGCTAATTTTTAATAAGCCTAGGAGCCTCTTTTGTCTTCCACTGTGCAGCCACCTTAGAGAGTGAGAGTAGAAGATTTTCGTACTTAGAATGAGGAGGAATAAGGTATTTTCGCTGAGAAGAAAAGAAGAATAGAGGAGAGAACCAAGTATGAGAACCTAGAAATCCTTTGTCCACTTATCTCCCTTTGAGCCGTGCCATCAATTAGATAAGAAGTTCCAGATCCGTTCGTGAGAAGTGAAGAAGTGGTGCTCGTTAAGATCTCAGAGGCCATTCATGCTCCCTTGAGAAATTGCAATTGAGCATTTTTTGGCAATCTTTTTCTTTCTTCTAATTAGATATTTTTTTCACCAATTAAAGTTGGTTATAATATGCTAAATGGAATGTCTTACATCCATTTGAAAACATTGATTTCCCTTTGAGAAAATTCATCCATATGCTAAAAAATGATGTCGCTATGAATCAATTCTCAATCTCTTGACTGACTTTGTTTTTTATGCCTTCTATTATGATTTTTGAGAGTTTCTCTGTATTGTTAGCCATGGCATTTTCGACTCCACAAGGACCAAATATAACTTGACCCAAGCTGGGAGATTTATATATATTGAAGGTATGAAAAGTAAGATCCATAAAGTAATATTTAAGTATAGTAAAGTGGTGAAAATCTTCCCCCTGCCTTGGCTTGGCATGAGCCTTTCGGGGTCATATGTAAATTTTGCATTTTTATTACTTAATATGTTAAAGATCTCCAAGTCTTCTAATGGTTAAAATATCATATGTGAGTAAATATATAAGGTGGTGAAAATGCTCCCTTTTGCCAGGATTGTACACGTTATCTTAGATGTTACTATATCATTTTACATGCCCGTTTTATGATATCACATAGATCTTTGTGCCTATCAAAATTTAAGTATAAAATATACATAGATATATCAATTGGTGAAAACCCTCTTTTGGCTGTGGCCTTAGCATGCCAGATGAGAGTATTAAAATGCTGTTGTGCATAATTATATTATAGTATGTTTAAGGTCTAAATATTCTCTATTGAATTGATTAGCCTAAGTTGGTAAATACAAAGAATTGACCAAAAATGCCTTTGTGATTAAGACTTTAGTGACATGTAGAGGCAAAATGGTAATTTGGTTATTATGTAAATAGATACATCGGAGAATGTTTGACCTAGATGTTGTATGCCTCTAGAATATAAAGAGAATACCAATAGTGTATTATATACATCAAATTGGTTGGATTTTTTGTGGATAAATGGACTAGTTGAGTAGAGTTGAGACAAAGTATTGCCTTTCTATATACTTGAACATAATTTATATGATAGCATTTACTATAGTTATGGTCTACCAACTAATTGATAGACTAAGTGTGGAAGAATGATATCCTCCCTATAATTGAATTGATAGACTTAGATTGTATTGTCATGTTATAGGATGATTAGGTAGGAGATCCTAGTGATTTTGATAATTTAGGTTTATAAAAAATAGATCGTATGTGTAGTGGTCTTTTCCCCTTAGTGGCCAAGTGGTAGGCCTAGTATAGAAGAGAAATATTTTACTTAGCGTAAACACATCATTTAAGAACGATCAAGGTTAAATAACATTGAAGCAGTTTTGATAGAGTAGAAGTTGACCATGCGGTGAGTGAGGATGTACTCTTGTATAGATAGCTATGGTTAGTTTTCCCTTCAATTCAATGAATGTTCGTATCCCTTGCTATTATATTTCATTTGTTTACTCTATGGTTAAGTAGAGGAAATTGTATGAAAATATTAGTCTTAAGAAGAATGAAATTAGCAGAACCGTAATTTAATCCACAATCATCTGACATCTAATCCAAGTCCCAGTGGATTGAGGTCGATAGTTTTGGAGGAATACTTTGATCCCATCAACAACGAACGCTAAAATATTAATGGATATCGTACTAAGGTGTGATACAATTGTTATACCGAGTATACTTATCCTGCTTGTGTAAAACGAGAATCCAATAGGACCTCAAGGATATGAACGTGATTGGACTGAGTATAATTATCTTGCTTGTGTAGAACAAGGATCCAATTGGACTCCAGGGATACGAATGTGATCATATCGATAATATAATCATGTGGATTGTTATGGCATGCACCTATGGGTGGCAGTGTTAGGAAATCATTGAATTAATCACATGTCAAACTTAAAGGCATTAGTTACCTTGAGATTGCTATCCAGATATTGGTGGTAGACGCCTAGTTTGATTCACAATAACAAAATAAAATTCATGGAGATTTTTAAGATATCTATTATAGTTGTGACTTTCGTTATGATAGGTTCAATGAAACTTGACTTATTAATAATATTCAGATTCGGTAAAATCTAGATTATACTCATGGTCATATGGGTTTAGTGGTAACCCTTGATAGTCGATATTTGTATTATCCTTGAGTCGTAATTACGATGTAGTGTGAAATCTCGAATAGTGACAGTTGATTGTCATGATATTGGTATTGCCTTTACATTCTATTGATATTATTATCCAAGATAGTTATCATTTACCGCATTATTGATTATATCACTTGTTGGGTTTTTGGCTCATACTTATATTTTCTTGATTGCACAAGTAGAGGATCTCAGAGTCTAACTGAGATCAAGCATTTGCTAAAGGGTGTACAAGTAGAGGATCTCAGAGTCTAACTGTTATTTTATGTTGAGCGTGGCGAGATTTTATTTTTGAGACAATAATGGGATACTTATTTCGGGGCTGCGTCCCTTAAAATTTTGATATATTTGGATATTATTATTTCATTTAGGTGATGGACTTTTTGGTAGTATTATTATCATTATGTTTTATTTACGATTGAGATTTCCGCGTGGTCAGTCTGGGCCGGATTAGTTGAGCTTGATTTGTATCGCCATAGTTTTTTTTGTAACAAACACTATTTTTATAGAAAATTTATTCGAAATTTGCCCAGTAATTTTTTTTTACTTCAAAGCGTTTTACATATTAAATATTATTATGCAAATTTGTATACTTTGGTAATGTGTATTTCTTGTACCCAAATATTGACTGGTTGATATTTGACAGGAAATCTAGATTTATTTTTATTGTATCAGTTGAATATGTGTTTCATCAAAACCCAACATGTGGTATCAAATAGTAGGTTTTTTTGAGTTATAAAAATTATAATTTAATAGCGACAATTTCAAGGAGTTTGATATTTTATATTGAACAATTTAATGGACAATAGTTTTATTCTTTGAAAAAAATAGTGAAGAATATTTTGACCATCGAAAGAAAATAAAAGCACTACAGAATAAGTAAGACAAACCATAGAAGATGAAGCATGCGGAGTTGCAAGATATGAGAGATCTTTCTAATTGTACCATCAAGTTGTATCTCACATACAACACTCTTCAAAAAGTCATTAGTTTCTTGTATCTAGCGAAGGTCTAAATGAAACTTAAGAGTTGGTATAAATCTAAATCCTTGACAATAAAATTATATGTGAAAAAAAATTCTATGATGGAAGGGAGAAGTTTCAAGAAATACTTAAACAAGTTCAACCGAATTTTAATACAAATGTTGATGTTTAATGAGAAGATCAAGGATAAAGATAGGGCGTTGATATTGTTGGCTTATTTGCCGGCCTCGTATGATTATATTATCACAATATTATTGTTCAGGAAGGACATGCTTAACAATTATGAAGTGATCGTTTCCTTACTTATGAATGGGTCAAAGCGAGAGGGAAGTTATGAGATTTTCGAGGAGCCAAGTGTCTTGGTGTCCATTGACGATTGTGGGCACGGGAGATTAGAGGCCAAGGTGGCTAATTGGAGATAAGCAACAGTCGATTTAAGCTTTAGGACATCAAGTGCTTTCGTTGTGGCAATAAGGCCAACATGAAACGGGATTTCTTTAAGAGGAAGAAGGAAAAAAATGGCGGTGGTGAGTGGCAAGAGAAAGGGATTATAATGGTAATAATCAACCTCTATCACTACCCGCGGAGACATTCTAGCCATCTATGCCAGGAAAATAAAGAGCTTCATGGGTCATGAGATGAGTTAGGTAATGGATAACAGTTCCTCACACCATGTGAAACCAACAAAATCTCCCTTCACGGTGTTAACATGAAGATGGGAAAGATAGCTTGTTGAGGGTTGTTAACATCAATGACATTAGCTTGTAGATACACAACAGGACGAAACTTGTGTTGAGGGGCATGTGACATGCTCCAAATATCCGGTTAAATGTGATTTTAAACGAAAAACTTGACAAAGAGAGCTTTTCCACGGCGGTCAGCAAATGTCAATAGAAATTCACCAAAGGTTCCTCAATTGTGGCAAAGAAAAACAAGCATTCAAGTCAGTATTTGATGGAGGTTTCAGTTGCCAAGGGCGTTGCCAAGGTGACCAACAAGTGGATTTGTTTAGGTGGGGGGAGGAGGCCAAGAAGGAATGCAATGCAGAGCGATTCTTTCGTGGAGAAGCCAAAGGGGCAGCGTGGGAATATATCAAGTTTGGTTGAGCGAAAGAGGATGTCGTTTAAGCTTACAGATACAAATATCGGGATCATCGTGGAGAGGAAGCTACTAAAGGGCAAGAGATACCGGGATCAGTTGTGGCAAAGAAAAACAACCGTTAAAGTCAGTATTTGATGGAGGTTTTAGTTGCCAAGGGCGTCGCCAATGTGACCAACAAGTGGATTTGTTCAAGTGGCAGGAGGAGGCTAAGAAGGAATGCAATGCGGAGCGATTCTTCCGTGGAGAAGTCAAAGGGGCGGTGTGGGAATATTTCAAGTTTGGTTGAGCAAAAGAGGGTGTCGTATAAGCTTGCAGATACAAATACTAGGATCATCGTAGAGGGAAAGTTACTATAGGGCAAGAGATGCCGGTTGCCCGAAAAAAAAAGGGTCCCCACAAGGTCATGAGAGAAAATTTATTGAATTTTGGGTCACTTTCTTAAAAGCCCGGGCCCAATAAAGGGGTCATTAGGAGGATGGGTGATGTTCACACATGACATGTTCGGGCGAAAATGACAAGCAAGGGTCGCATAAGATTCGTGTAAGGGTTGGTGGAGCAACGAGGTTCATTGAAAGTTCATGCGAAGTTCGTGCGTGGGCCGATGGAGTGATGATGAAGTTTCACGCGACATTCGTGCAAGGGGCGGTTGAGCGAAAGTCATTTCCAATGAACCAAAAGAATCTGTGCCTATAGGTGCATGATACACGGACAAGGGGTGCATGATACACAGCCAAGGGGTGCCTCTGTGCCAATTCCAATAGCACTAGTGCCTGAAAGGCACATGCGTAGATTGGTAAGAAGGGTCATGCTTGATATGCTTGAGGGGCACACATATGATGACAATATTATAAAATTGCACCCAATACAATTTTAGGGTATCTAAAATTATTTTACAACACAAAAGAAAGAGATAGAAGAGAGAACACAGAGATTCATCATGCAATTGAGGTTTAACTCAAGTTCTGTTCTTCACCAAGGTTAAGATGCTATTTTAATGTGTTCTTAGGACATAAAATTATTTAATTGCTCTTGTTTTCAAAATATTCCTATCTTATGAGTTGTTAAAAGTGTTAAAATTGTGTTCAATTGGTCATTCATTGAGGTTATAGTGAAGGAAATTTGAAGATGTTATTTCTATAACTAGCATTATTTTTATAATGAATTTGTTCGAAATATGTCCAAATGTTTTTTTCTTGTTTGAAAGAGTTTTATACATTAAATATCATTCTGTAATTTTATATGCTTGGTTACGTTTATTCCTTATATTTAAGTAATCAGTGATTATAATTAATGTTTAACAAGGGATACGGTGTGCATGTTTTTTGCCGAATCACAACACAACTTCCCCAGCCAAAAAGAGGAATGGGAACAAAATTAACAAAACAAGCAGCACTAAAAGTTTAAGGTCTTGGACCAGATGACTTCATGTATCAGGATAAGGATGATCATGACTCACAAGACAACAGAAAGACCCAAAACATCCTAAATGTAAAATTGTCAAGATGACTTTATCGGTTCTATCAAAAAAAACAAACAAAAAAAATGATGTGATGCAAGCCATGTCGCGCATACCATGTAACACAGACAGATCCATTGAACAACTGTTGCAAGCTTAACTCAAATCCATTTAACACCTTTGTTTTTGTTGCAGAGGGTTAGAGATTAATTCGACATATAAGTGGAAGATTGCTTCAAAATATCTCAAATATAAACAACCAATTAAACCACCAGTATGATACAAATTTGAAAATAATACAACTTAGATAGAACATTGATACACTAAAATTGACCTCTGAGATCAATGAATCAATGCTATTTATTAAAATTTCCAGGTCTGAAATCGGCATATATTTTGAAGTCGAAGTCACCTACAATTCCTAATCTCTTTGTCACAAAATCTGGACCTACACCAAGAAGAAAGCAATATGTGGCAAGAAACGATGAATATTCATCCAGTGTCCAGCAAGATAGTTGGGCATGCTGTGCAAAAGATAAGCAGCAATCACTGAACTTACAGTTTGCAGGATATGAATTTGGCCTCGCATGACAGCAGAAGAATATAGCAAGATGCAACTAGTAGGGAAATGAACGATTCAAAACAGTCCACAGAGACACCATGCCGAATTCACCATGAACCCTTCTTTCTTGCATCTGAGTAGTAACTCAGATACCATCTCACAAACTTCTTCAACCCGGTATGCAAATCAGTGGTGGGCTTGTACCCGATCTCCCTCTGAGCTAAAGTGATATTTGCATGAGTATACAGCACGTCTCCATTCCTCGGCATTGGCAAAATCTTCTTATTAGCTTTCACCTTGAGCAGTTTCTCCAACACTTTTACCAGCTCCAACACACCAATAGGCGACGTATTCCCTAAATTAAAGATCCTATATTGAGCTGGCCCTTTCTTTTTCCCACCGCTCCCAGTACTCTTCTTCGCCGTATCCAAGGCCCCTAGACAACCCTTTACAATATCATCAATGTAGGTAAAATCCCTTGCCACCGTGCCATGATTAGGCCCCTCAAAGATGGTAATCTGCTTCCCCTTCAGGATATCCTTAGTGAAGAAGAAATACGCCATATCCGGCCTACCCCATGGCCCATAAACAGTAAAGAACCGCAACCCCGTAATTGATAAACCGTAAATGTGATTGTAGCTATGTGTGATCTCCTCGCCGGCCTTCTTAGTGGCGGCATACAAGCTAGCAGGCTGATCAGTTCTGTCCCTTTCAGAAAAGGGCACCTTAGAATTCAATCCGTAAACGGAACTACTAGATGCCCACACAAATGCAGGCTGTGGATTGGCAAATTTGCAAGCTTCAAGAAGACTAACAAGACCGGCTATGTTGCTGTGAACGTAAGAATCTGGGTTATTCATGGCGTACCGCACTCCGGCCTGGGCCGCAAAGTGCATCACGTGGGTAAATGCCACCATGTCAAAGAGCTTCTGCAGCAATGTGGAATCGTTGATGTCTCCTTCGACGATGAAAACACCCACGCGCTCCAATTGGCTTTGACGGGCGCGCTTTAGGGATTGATCGTAGTAGTCGTTAAAATTGTCAAGCCCTAGAACGCCGTCGCCGCGGCGTTTGAGGGCCATCGACGCATGTGCGCCGACGAAGCCCGCGGCGCCGGTAACGAGGACGCAGAGGCCGTTGCGGAGGTTGTTGTTCCTGTGGGGTGTAGTGCCGCCGCGGATACGGGCGGAGAGGCGGACGCGGCGCTCCCATTCTAGTCCGCCCCAGGCTGCGGTGCGGAGAGAGCGGCGGGATGAATCGAGGGGCGGAGAGGAAGAGGGAGAGGAGGTTGGTGGAGAGGCGATGACGAAGAAGAAGATCAAGAAGAGCAAGAGGAACGACCAGAAGGTGAGTTTAGAGAGAGGGGAGTACCAGCGGAGACGGTGGATGTACGGCAACTTCTCCGACTTGAATTTTCCAGGTGTTGACGGAATGTCGTCGGCGGCATAAGCATTGGGCATGTGTTGTGACATTGGAGCAAAGCCCTACTTCCTCGGATTTCAATACTTTGAGAAATTTCAGAAAAATCCCACTTGATTCTTAGGGTTTAGGGTCGATTTTGAATTGCATGACAGAGAAAGACAAATCAAACAAAAGTTTTTCCTTGCAGTTTTTCGGGTGATTTATCATTATCTTCTCTTCATCAAGCTCAGTTGACGTGGTTGTTTGTATGGTTTTAGAGCAATGGTGTGCCCGTCAAGTTTGGCGGCCGAGACGGCGGTGGTCGACTGAAGAAAGACGCGTCCACCGACGACAGGAAGACGAGGCAACATATTAACTCTTAAACTAATCAGTTTAACTGCTGCCCGGGTAGTTTTAATTTTCTTTTTCTCATTGTCATTAAATTTATCATCTACTCATTCTTTAATGACAAGATGGCGTGATCTTTAATCCTATACATTAGTAGATAAATAT
>JAODPA010155688.1:0-14609 GCA_025585075.1 Nepenthes mirabilis
ATAATATCACAATTTCAAATTACGGGCGATTTAAGTACCTTTACAAGGGTAACTCAAAAGGGTACCCTCTAACGGCTACACCATTTGATCACTGAGCAACAGATCCTAATATTATAAGCTAGCTAACTATTCCCGTCGTAGCATCAAAAACAGCATGTTTGGTTGAAAAGGTCTTCAACCGAACACTTCGATCACAGCTCGGCTTTGGCATGCTCATCAGTCTCAAGCTGTTGGTAGTGTCCAATCGATCTCCACCGGAAAACAGCAAATATGGGTGTCGGCCGAGTGAGTGGGAAGGAAAGGAACCAAAAAACAACGCAATGTAAGAAGATGGGCAGCATAGCTTTTAAGTAGAGAGGCAGTTTTCTCTTCTTTATCACCTCTTACTTCGCCTTCAACCAACAAGGCGTCGATCATGGACGTTCGCTTCGAGAAAGAGTGCCTTGCTGCTTGCTACTTGTGTACACATACACTAGCTATATCTCCGAGTCTTCGACCTCTACACTCAGCACAAAGCTGGGAAATGCTAGAGTGATATCCCTGACAACAACGACACAAAATCACATGTATTTAACGTTAGAGTTCAGGCGACGAGACGCCCTAGCAAAAGAAAAGGAAAGGGGATAATCAAACTGGGGATGGTAGAGCTCTCTCATATTAATGCTCTTTCATAATCTAACGGATAAGATTTATTTTGTTAATTTAGATGGCTAAGATTTTGATATAGGTTCACCAAATTTTAATGTGTTGTGATAATTATACTGTATCAAAATCAGCTGAGTGTTAATGAATTACTTTGGAAGCATCAAGGAGGTTTCAAGCGGGAGGGACGACTTGGCCCAAAAAAGGGAGGGATAATCAAATGGGGTTGTTGGAATTCTCCCAATTTAAAGTTCTCTTGTACTGAAACGGAGAAGATTTTATTTTGTTACTTGGATGGTTAAAATTTTAAGATGGGTTTAACAAATTTTAATATGTTGTCTAAATTTCAGCAGTTAATATAGCCAAAATAAAATCCTCACCGTTGAAAATACGATGAGAGATAAAAAAATAAAATAATCTTAACAGAATTTCACTCAAACATGGGGGTGCCAATTTGAAATCTCAACTTAAAGGAAAATTCCATGGAAAGTTTTGTGACAAAGGTCAAATTTAGCATTTAGAATCTCTGGATATATATTCGCATTCTACACACAGCCAATGACTAGAATGAATAATACAAATTACTAACATGAAAATACCCTCAAAATCCTCAGGAATCCTTGAGGAGAGGGATGGTGTAAACAGGGCTACAGCTGAGCCGAGTGTTCATGAAAAACTTAGCGGCTCAACTTGGTAAGGATGTTTTAGGTTGGTTTACTTGTGAAGATGAACGAAAATTGAGCCCAGTTGTGTTTGATTTGTTTACGGTCAAAAGCACCTCGGTTAGGCTTATTTTATGGGCTCATGAATAAGCTTGCGAACAAATTTGTTTATTGGCTCGTGAATAGATTATTAAAAACTAATAATTTGCTCATTCATTAACTCATAAATAAACTCGTTTAAGATATGCAATTTAGCTCGGTTGTGAGTTTAATTGACAAACAAGCTAGGATAGTGTTACAGGCATTAACAATTCACCTCCTAAGCCAGCACTTCCTCCTCAACCCGCTGCTACAAGGATCAACCGGCACAGTAACTGGACCACCCGGGTCCCCTTTAAATTGAGAGATTACATCTAATTTGCTGTATTTGCTGTTATACTTAGTTACTGCACACGCTCACCATTACTATAGCACATGGGTCTTCTCACGGTTACTGCTTTACTGCTTTCATTTTCGGTTACTGCTTACTGTTTTCAATTTAGTATTACTGCTTCCCTTTTCATTATTGCACGTGGGCACAATACTGTATAAAGCCATCACTGTTCAATGGAAAGGCAAGTAATATGTTCGATCTCTCCTGTTACTTTGCCTTCTCTCTAACTCGTCTCTCTCTCTCTCTCCCTCTCTTTCCTGTCTTCCTCATTAAAGCCCGTGGTCTCATCTCTCTCGCTTCTTCCCCTCTTTTCCTCTGTCTGAACTCCCCTCTCCCTCCACTCTCTTCGTTGCCAATGCCGATTTGCCAACCACCGCCGTGAAGCACGCATCATTTGGTGCTTTCATTGAGACAAATGACAGAGGAGATGGTGACCGAAGAATAGGCTCTAGAAGCACTCAAAGCCTCCATCACCAAATTGTCGACGAAGATGAAGGAAGTCGCAGCAACTGTCTGTTGATATATAGAACGAATCGCCGAAATTACTTCCACCACCAAGACTATTCAGCACTCCATTGCTGACATTTGACCAACGATCAACAGAATCGAGCGAAACTGGTCAGTAAATTCTTCTTCACTTGTAGCTTCTCCATCTGAGATTTTCCATCCTCCGCCATTGCTTTCAACCACCACTGGGTTCAGCCCATCTTCAACCATGATTCCACTACCGCATCTCCAAATCTCAACCCAAACCTCACTCAGAACACTACCAACTCCACCAGACGCCACCACCGCTCTTCATCTTCCCTTACCTCAACTAGAAATTGTGCCCTTCTTTGCGTCTGTACTCCCACAGGACGACCGCGTCACTAGCTCTGCTTCCACCAATGCACACATCCGCCAATGAAAGCCTACGCTCACCAACCCTAATCGAAAGACAAACGGTGTCATCCGCAACTCTCCCTATCCGTCCGCCTATGTCACCGTTCATGACTTCCATCTCTGATATGTTCCCCCAGCTTGCTCAAACCTTACCCTTACACTTGTAGCACTCGTCTTCCACATCGGCACTTCTGTTCGACTTCCCAACGACAGCACGGTTGGTACTGGATGCCCTAATTTTCACTGTCAGCCGCTATCCAAGCAGTTGGTACACTCCCTGATAGGACCACCAAGCCGTGTGCTCCTATTGTGGAAGCCGGTGACGATACAGGACATCTTCAGTATGGCAAACTGTGTGGAGGAAAATGTGGCAGCTAGTCAGGTGAGTCCTCATACCCCATTACTCACTACGCTCTCTGGTAATCCTGCTTCAACTTTAGCTAAATCCTCCTTCCCCGCATTGCCAATAAGGGAATTCACATCTGCTAAATTAGCCTCTCGTCCAGACTGAGGATTGTGTCTTAATTGGGATGAACGGGTTACACCGGGTCATCAATATAAGACCCCACAATTTTTGTGTGATGGTTGGGGAACACAGTCATTGCCCTCCTGGAGCGACAAGTTCAAAGCCTCAAATTTACAGTGCAAACAGGATTCACATCTCCACAAGCCGGCTCCCAGATGCAAAATCAATTCCTTCGTTGCGGGATAAAATTGATTGATATACTTATGGTTCACCTCAATTTATTAATGTGTGGTCTGGAACATTACGGTTTGCAGAAGTAATTCAAGCTATGCAAACTTGTTATTGAGACTCCTGACAATTTTGGGATCACATTATCAAGATATGAACAGCCTTGATGGGGTTGCAACCCAAGTTCCAAATACCATCACTTGGTCCAAGCTGCTCATCTAATTGCAGTCCTTCTACAAGCTATCAGGAAAATCATGAACACCAAATAAAGTGTTTGATACATTACTTTGAGTGGGTCAATCCTCCGTTACAGTCTATTATCCCAAATCAAGACCCTGATGTATTCATTGTCATGAAATCTTTTAGCGCCTTTGCTTCTCTTAGCGCTGGACTCTTTGGGCTCTCAAGTTTTGCAACTATAGCTCACTACACAGATGAGGCAGAGCATAGTCTCAAACGTCCAAGCTATTCCTAGCTGCATAAGAGCATTCTCAGCTCGTATGACCGTGCATCCATTTGTCGAGGTCACCGGGTTTACCAAGAAGTATGTGCATCTTCTTACTCAGTATCACTAATTTCTTATCGAAGCATAGTTGGTGTGGCTTACACAGTAGACGAAGTAGAGGCTGTGGTAGCTCAAATTGAGGTAGTTGATGGGACCAGCGATGAGGGTGCAATGTTCAACCGCCCTGGCAAGCTACGTGATAGTTTCCTTCAATCATATGCCATTGAGCAAGCAGCTAGGCTTGCCACTGGAGGTGCGTATTTTCCCTGATCTAATCAATACCGAGGCTCGCCCTAATGCTGAGCCAAAGATGGAGAAGAGGAAATTAGTAAACCACTGGATCCTATCACATCAATGGATGGTTGGGGACTTGTGGAATTTTGGGTGGACTACTCACCCAAAAGGGCGAAGAAAGCAATAGAGCTCGGTTTTACCGCCAACCGTCCTTCTAAGTGGCTTAACTATTTGCCGTTGGCTAAAGAAAGATATCATACAGTTTGGACCTTATCTGTACCGATTGTTTCCTTTGCGGCCATGTATAGAAACCTACCCCCGACCCTGATTTACTATGTCTGGGGCACTTCTTCTATAGCATTTGTATATGATTTACTATACCTGCTCCTGATTTGCTTCCACTAGCTGGCCACCAACAGAATTGGAGCTTGCCTCGTTTTATTTGTTGTTGGAAATGGCTGGTATGCTTACTGGGTTACCCACAGAATTGGGTGTCGCTCCCAGATTTTGATCAAACTCCTCAAGCCAGTATCCAAGTTCTGTGATCAAAACCAACCCACTTATTTAAAGCCAGGGGCTAGATTCATTTGGATGCCTCTATGGGTTGTGGCTATGATTGGAATTTCTAAGTTTTATTTTCCACCATTGATTGTAATTGCATTATTATTGAGCTTAGCTTGGACCGTAGAGGCTATGAAGAATGTTGCTAATTTGACAATAAGTAGGGTGGTTGCTCTGAATTATATTGAGGGTAATTGTATTAGCCTTCATCACTGGGGTGCTTGTCTTGGGTCTCTCATTGTGTCTGCCATCAGGGCACTATGGATTTGGGCTTGGCGTTTCAATTTGTTTGAAGGAGAAGATGGATGCATGTTTTTTTCTGCTCCTTGCTGCTGGAATGTCATACAGTCTGTTTTCCAATACAGAAATCGTTGGGCCTTTACGCAGGTCACAGCAGGCAGGATAATTTGTACAAGGAGCTGCCTACCAAAGATAATAGACGCTTCGCATACGGCAGAAAGGTTGCTGAAGAATGATGGTGTCGCAATTGCTTAGATAATGACAATTAGAAGATTTTTGCTATTGATACGGATGCTAATGTGCACACTAAACCTTGAGGACAAAGTTCTTTTGATAGAGGCAACAATATTACAGGCATTAAGAATCCACCTCCTGAAATAGCACTTTCTCCTCAACCCGCTGCTATGAGGACCGGCCGGCATAGTAATAAGACCACACGAACGACTATACTGGCCACTCTCAAAACCAACTTGCAATGCGCCCAGCTGCGGATAAAGCAACAAGCGGATTCTCACCGGAAAGACTGGGAATTTTAGATCGGCAACCTGGCATACGTGCGTTTACAATCTTACCGCCAAACTTCAGTGGCGAAACGGCAAACCAACAAACTCGCCAAACGACATTACAATCCCTTCCGCATTCTAGATCAGCCTTCATCACTGGGGTGCTTGTCTTGGGTCTCTCATTGTGTCTGCCATCAGGGCACTATGGATTTGGGCTTGGGGTTTCAATTTGTTTGAAGGAGAAGATGGATGCATGTTTTTTCTGCTCCTTGCTACTGGAATGTCATACAGTCTGTTTTCCAATACAGAAATGGTTGGGCCTTTACGCAGGTCACAGCAGGCAGGATAATTTATACAAGGAGCTGCCTACCAAAGATAATAGACGCTTCGCATACGGCAGAAAGGTTGCTGAAGGATGATGGTGTCGCAATTGCTTAGATAATGACAATTAGAAGATTTTTGCTATTGATACGGATGCTAATGTGCACACTAAACCTTGAGGACAAAGTTCTTTTGATAGAGGCAACAATATTACAGGCATTAACAATCCACCTCCTGAAATGGCACTTTCTCCTCAACCCGCTGCTACGAGGACCGGCCGGCATAGTAATAAGACCACACGAACGACTATACTGGCCACTCTCAAAACCAACTTGCAACGCGCCCAGCTGCGGATAAAGCAACAAGCGGATTCTCACCGGACAGACTGGGAATTTTAGATTGGCAACCTGGCATACGTGCGTTTACAACCTTACCGCCAAACTTCAGTGGCGAAACGGCAAACCAACAAACTCGCCAAACGACATTACAATCCCTTCCGCATTCTAGATCAGGTGGGAGCTGTTGCCTACTGTCTGGACTTGCCGGCACACTCCAAAATACACAATGTCTTTCATGTGTCCTTACTCAAAAGGTGTTGTGGTGATCATAGCAGCCGCACATTGGATCTGCCGGCTAATGCTCTAGACTCCCAACCCCTGCTGCAGCCGCATCAGATTCTCGGGTTCAAGCACATTCTCCGCAACAACCAGCGTATGTCCCAAGTCTTGGTACATTGGAAGACCCAAACACCCGAGGAGGCTACCTAGGAGACAGTCTCGGAGTTCCAACAGGATTTTCCTAGTTTCAACTTTAAGGACAAGGTTGTTTTTGATGGGCGCAGCAATGTTATGGGTCTTCACAACAGATCCTCATACGTCCCATGGCAGCCTATAGCTACGAGCCGTAGCAACCGGACGACCTAACGTCCACTAAAATTGCAAGATTATACTTAAATAAGTTGTAGAATCTGTTAAATATTCCCTCCCTTAGTTGGTATACTGATTAGTTGGTTATGATACTGAGTAGTTGGTTAAATAATCTGCTGTAGTGTTCGTTCTTCTAGAGTGGTGAGCATGCGCCACCACGTGCATTGTCATTGTATTTAGCCCAGTTTTGATAGGGGAACAACAAGCAATATACTATATTTCTCATCCCCTCTTTTCACTTCCCGTCTCTCTCTATCTCTCTCGAACCTTCTCTTCCCCTCTCAATCTGTTTGTTTCTCCTATTCAGCTCTCTGCACGATTTCCCTTCCCTCTTCCTTCTGCATCAATCGGCTGTCCCCGCATTATCCCAAAAGGACGTCCCATGGGGAGGAGAGCCCCCAAACTTTTAAGTTGGAGACTTTACCTCTAACTTTTTAATGTAGAACACGCATCAGATAGGTTCATATATGCATGAAAAACCAAGCCAAATCTCAAATTCAAAATTGACTCATCTATTCAAAAACAAATCAAGCCACGAGCAAAGCTCAAGTTTATCAATTTATCAATTTTTTATGAAGCTGTGCTCAAAGTGAAAAAATAAGGCTCTGACACATTGATGATATAAAAGAGCCGTGCCGAGCCAAGCCTGAACATGTCAAGGCTTAGCTCAGGTCAGTTGCAGCCCTATCTGTACTTGTCAAGAACAAAATGGGGAGCAGACAATCGATGCGTAATTGCACAATAATAAGTACTCACTTCAAATATGGGAGTGTCATGTTCTTGATAAGAGATGGGTGCTTTGAAACAAATTCCTTCCACTCCTCTGGATCGATCTTCCCATCCCCTTTTGAGTCGGCATCGCCAAATGTCTGTAGAGAATGCAATAAACCATTAATATGCAATCAGCGCAAAATTAGCAGGGCCGACCACTCAGAGTCTTTCGATATATACGATATATACCTTATCCACGATAGTTTCAACAACGTCATCTGAAAGTGACAGATCTGATTCACTTAGCAATGCCAAAACCATCTCCTTCAACTGTCACAGTAATTCAAAATTATCAGGTGGTTCGATATATTAATCATCCTCAAAAGCTAGAAACTATAGTAAGCAAGGATAAAAATAAGTATCTGTAATGTCTTTACCATATCGGTATCAGCTATATCGAGTAATACATATCAGTATCGAACGTAATTTTTATTTTTGAATCAAGACTTGGGGGCCAATATCGTCCATATATTAAAAAATATTGAGTGTATCAGTTGCATTGTCAATATTGACTAATATATAGCGATATATCGTCTTTACGACAACATATTCGTATTTTGTCAAGGTATCAAGAACTAATGATATCACGGGACCTCGAAACTGATATATATCAGATGATATGTTACGTATCGGCCAATATTTTATTATATAACAACAAATGTCAGTTTCGAATGGTTTATAATTATAGCTTGATAATAGGAGCTTTCAGACCATGTAATGAAATACTAGCCGATATTTATTGGCCTCGAACCCCCTAGTCACGCAACAATATGGTGATATAGTACTGTATTATAATATATTGGCCCATATTTTCCACTCAAGATTCTATTCATAGAAAAAAATGTGTCGGATACATTATATATTAATATGTATTATCCGATATAGCAAATATTTGACACCAACATTTTCGTCCATATTGTAGACTTAAAGGTATAAATCCTGCAAAAGGTCCATGCCATTTTCTTCCTCTCATATTCTTGAACAGAACATACATTTGCTCAAATATAAGCCAACCACAAAAGAGGGGAATGGGAAGGAACTTTTTTCTGGACGACTCACCTCTTCTCGCTCAATAAACCCAGTGTGCCGCAAATCATACAATCTAAATGCAACTGCAAACAAATATGCCTCTATAAGTTTGCAACATTTGAATTAATACGTGACGAATGAAATAAAAACTCATATTTGAAGTTTGTACTTCTTAAAGCTGATGCATACATAAAATTTTGTCTTCGACTGGTGCATTCGGGTGGAATGTACCCAACGATCGAACGAATTCTCCAAAGTCTATAACGCCGTTGCGCTTGACATCAAACAAGTCAAATACCTGCATAAATATCAACTAATTAAAACAATTAGGCAATAAGAAAAATAACAAAGGCTTTGGACTAAAGATCGGTTTTCCTATTGAAGCCGATTATCTTCTACTCGTTACAATCATGTTCATGAAGTTTTCAAACTTGGAAATTTAGCTACATAAATATTATGGACTGAGAAAAGAAAAATCAACAAAGTTTTTGCAATAGATTGACCCTTCGAAAAATTCAGTTTCCAATATTAAAAAGACCATGGCTAAAAATATCGGTCTCGAACATATCAGGAGAAATGTATAGCTATTGGATGGTGCGGACTCGACTTTGTTTATTGTGACCACATCAAAAGTCCGTTGTATATTGAATTTTAACTATTTGTAATTATCTACTTATCTATTTAAGGAGTTTTAATAAGTTTTATCAAAATTAATCTCAATATCCTTTTAAATCATTGAAAAATACCCCATAATACCTCCACAAAACATATGAAAGATTCAAACTTCTTAAAAGATTATGAGTGGATTTAGCCATCCAAGAGCAAAGCAAAGTAAATAAAAGTTGGTTGATATGTATGCCATATAGGCCAATATTTAAAATACCAGTTGATATATTATAATAGTATCAGAAAATATCAGTATAGAGACCCGATATTGCTACATATTGGATCATATTTTCATCCATGCTTTATACTCTTCCCAGAGACTAGAAGTACTAGAGAACATTGCTGAGATAGAAAATGGCAGCTGCAAGACTAGAAAAAAGGGAACTGATGTACACACCCGGTCTGCAAAGAGGTTTCTTTTCTCACTGTTCCTGAAGAGCGCTAGTTGGAACTCTTCCTGACCATGAGAACATCATCAAAATCAACATTCAATAACTTAGCCTAGTCTGAGACCTTCATATGACATGCAAACACATTTATACAACGCCTAGCAAGCTTGGATAACATACCTTTTGAATAAGACCATCATCGATTATTAAGCTGCTCAATTTCTTAAATAGCACATGTAAGGCATCCACTTCACTCACTGTGACTGCAGGGGTTTTAACACATTCAAAACATTTTAGAATGCCCACAATAAATACAAAATAGCAATGAATTTAGTAGGATGAATGCTAGGAAGTTACGCCATTCCCAACTCTCTGCCCTCTTTTTCTTTTTCCTTGTTTTTTGGGCCAATCAATAATGCTATGAAAAGCATGGTTGATAATTTCGTTATCAGTCGGTCGTGGCCATATTAGTACCGATCATATCGGGTAATGCAAAAATTTTGTTGCAAAATCAGAATTTCGTGTACAAATGTCTGCCGATATATCGGAAAATATCTTGTGTATTGGTAAATATATCACTTATAAAATAGCATATCATGAATTTGATGTAGTATCGAAAAACAATAATATCGAGGATGGAACAATACCAACATATCTTGGCCAATATTTTACTGCATGATGCAAAGTATTCATGTCACAAAACTGCAGAAACAATGGTAAGAATAAGATGCTTATATACTCACAAGGTGTTTCGGCTGCAAGAATAGTAGTCTCCTCATATCCGGGTGCTTGTCTAGCCCTCTTTGAATAGAAACAGCCCATAAAAACCAAATCACTTTACTCAACAAGTGTTTTCGACGTACGTAGGCTCATACTAGTAATGCTACTCCAAAAGCAAGACCTGACAATTTTGAAGGGAAACTTTTACCTCAAATGTGGATATTTAACTTCATGAGTTACTCATCTCAAAACTACTTCCATATGGGAGAATGATGGATTATCTGCTCCCCATGGAAGACATAAAAAATTCAAATCTAAACTTGGGAACCTAAAACATCAAATTTATATGTTTCCCACAGGAACAAAGATCACAGTAAATGACAAGATTTTAGTGGATCTGGACAAGAGCGATCCAGATAATATAGGATATCTACAAGGACTTTTTCATTTGTTTTTTTGATCGCAAGTTAAAATCATGGAATGAGATATTGGCCAATACATATATATCTTATAGTTCTCTTGATGATAAGAGAAGAGAAGTTAGGCAAGTGGAAAGTAAGGGTCACATAATTTGAGAGTTGTTATAATTCTCCCGGTTGAAAGGCTTTCATAACTACCCAACAGTTAGAGAATAAAAATTGGATAGATGAATGGTGGAAATTGTATCATGTGATTTAAATAGTTATTCAATCTTTACTATTCATCAATCAAACTTCTAACCTTAACTGTTGGTAGATATAGAAATCTCTCTATTGAAAGGACTATAACAACACTCACATAATTTAGGCTTCTTCTTGTTGTTTATGGAGAACAAAGAAGAAGCCAAAAGGAAGGAAAGTTACTACCCAAGAGGTCCAGCTCCTTTCAACCCCAGCACGCATTTCTTTCGTGTATGTGACTCTAGCGTTTTATACTCCGAGAAATTACGCAGCTCAAATGATGTACTACTAAATGGAAAGACCAATGCCATAGTGGGAATTCTAATTTCATTGCGACCGACAACCAATCCAGCATGATAAATTATTGGTGAATACAATACAAGAAGAGTTCATTCTCACCAACGTTATTCATTCTTTATCTAGGTTATTCAATTTTTCAGTTTTATAGTTGCTTCAACTCTTCACTTTTCTTAAAGTAGTTGGGTGAGACGCTCAACCAACGGATATGATCATATGACACTTAAGAATCTTCAAATCAATGATAAAAATCAACAATCATTTTGGAAAATAGCCAAGTTGGACATCTAGATATTACTAATAACCAAGTCTGAGTAACGTGACGTGATTCTTTCAATCATGGAGATACAAATCGAGACAGACTTTGATCTGCTTTGTTCTTCAAATAACCAGCTCAAGTCAAAATCCAAAAGGAATATGATTAATCATTTTTCCGGAATAGAAACAATCAATTTCCTTTAACATTGGCAACCCATCTGTCTTGGACACTGATGATGCATATAGACTTCCACACATGTTATCACAACCCAAGTCCAAATAACTCATTGTCCAACCAAGCAAATAAATTTCGGCCAGTTGTAGCAGGCCAAAAATGGGAAAGACAATCTATTCAATCATGGATGACTAAACTAATAATTTGGTTTCAAGTCATCTTTGTATCAGTTGTTGGGATGCCAATATACTTGAATTCATACATACGAGTATTCTGTCTTCCATTTCTTATATTTCTTTTGTCTAACCATATATCAATTATAGATAAATACAAACAGAACCATCCTAGTTTAAGAATTCCACAAATAGACGGCATTAGGAGGGTTTATGTATGAGCCTTCCAACAGTTCACATAGAAAGGTTCTTTTGTATATTAAACACTAGTCTAGATAATAGACAAACCTATAAAAGGGCAGCCTAGTTCACGAGCCTCCCAAGTCAACGGATATTGTGAGAATCAAATGTACACCACCAACTAATCACTGCTTAAAGAAAATTTCTATGGTTTGAATCCTTAACTTACCGGTCAAAATAGAGCAACCGTCTGTAATTTATCACTGCTTATTCATTTCCTTGATTGTTCATCTATCTGGGACAAAGGATACCTTGAGCCAGCAAATAATCTTACTGGAGTTTTGTTTTTTCCTCTATCGATTCAGGAAATTTGGGGAGAATTTAAAAAAAAAACACAAAATACATTTGATAATCTAAGTTCTGATTAGATTTTCCTTCAAAATAATATTTTAGTTAGATAATCAAATCTCCAATGTATGGTTGTTATTTTTACTACTTATTCTTTCAGGGCCTCTGCTTTTCATGCCTCAAACCTAATTGGCATTTACATGTGGTGGTGTGAAAGCATAAAACCTATTGCACGTACAAGCCTAGCAGCTTAAGTTCTGGGGATGAGTAATTCCTTGGCATGATATCAAAACTCCTCAGATCAGACCAAAGTTCAAATCATTGTGACCACATTTTGCAAAGTTGAATTCTGAGTTGACCTTCTGCTTAGTTCCCAATATGAGCTCATTCGGCCTCCTTGTGAGGGCGCATGTAAGAGTATACATTATATCCTTAGGCTCTCATCTCATTACTTGGTATTTGGTGTTTCAGTAATTCCTTGCCACAAGAAATGAATAGCATAAGAAGATAATGCGCCACCGTAAAATCTAAAAACAAGCTGCAGCAAGAGGAAAACCAGAAAGTAAGAGAGACAAAACCTTCAACGCCAGTAAGTGGAATTGAAGGATTGTGTTGGCAATATATTGGTCTGATCCTCTATTATTTGTTTTGATTTCACAATCTTGTTTTGATTACAAAGTTAGTCAAAGATAACAACAGTCAGAATACTAGATGGAGGGAAGAAGGCTGCCACTCAAGCAGTCCATGGATGGAGACAATAAAAACCAACACATTTGCCTCAGGGGAACTTTCCCTCAAGATACTCTGACACGTTCAGATCCAATAAACTGTCAGAAAAAGATCAAAGAAATCGTTTTGATTTTCTTTTCCATATAGGCCTTTTTATAAACTCATTAGACTACTAAATCTGAATACCAAGACTATTCAACCTCATCAAAATCCCATGATCATGGATTTATTTTATATTTAGTAGAACAATGAATGAATAAATCGAATGCAAGTTCAGTAACAACAAGCAAGTAGATGATGTCGTGATGGAGAACTGGGAATAGGGACTGAGATCCCACCCAAGAAGAGGCGTTATAGAAAACCCAGAGGCAGATCCAAAATTTTTTTTTTAAGAAAACCATCATATTTGGATTCAGTAGAGGAAACAACCTATAGAGAGCTGCATGCAGACGAAAAATCTATGTATTCCCAATTAGTGGCTGAACGCTGAGTGTTTCTTCTTGCTAATCATTTTGAAAATTTCCTTTTCAGCACTAACTCGCTCCCAATAAAAGAGTTATAATCCATCCTCGAAAACACATTAGCAAACGTCTCGTCTAAACATACATTTTCAGAGATTTCAAAAAGAGCAAGAATCATGTCAATCTAATATTCACTGAAAAAATTGCGATTAATTTTTATGCGTTCTCTTTGTCTCGGCGTTTCGACCGTATAATCTCAACAATTACTTGATTTTAGCCAACAAGAACACAGATCGTTGTTGATAATGCTAACAACAAAGCCAAATATGTGGGCTAATGTTTAAGAAAGCTCTAGCAATTCTGCCTGTCTGCCATTTTTCACTGAAAGAAGTAATAAATCTATCTTGTGGCTGCCGAAAGCAATATCAAGCGAAATTAAATGTCAAATTCGTCAAGAAAAAGAAGTCAAAACAAAACTACTTTCTCCACTTTTCCCCCAAAAAATAAAAAAAAAAAAAATTACTCATCCCATTTCATCTATAGAATGTTCATGATTGTAGACTGGAGTTTCGAGCTTATCCATGCGAAAGAATTTACCTGAAACTCAAACTGGATTAATCTGGAAATTCACAATCTCTGATCAAAATACATCCAATAAAATTCTGGGCAGATCACTTTACAAGAAACAAGACGAAAGGAAAAAATCCCAGATAAATTTGGTGAACCAAAAAGACGAGATAATACAGAGTAACCAAAATAAAACTGAAGAGAAGAAATGGATTGAAGAAACAAATCCAAAACCCAAAAACCAAAAAAAGATAATCTCATCAGCGTAAAACCTGAGAAGATCGATAACAATTGATCGAAATGTGCATCACCCCAGCCCGAAATCCAAAAAATCAGCACTCCAACAATTTCGCATTTAAATGGTAGCTCGTTTAAATTACTCAGCCCTGTCTCCCACAAAAAATCATGAGTGTGTTATCAATATTTCCCTTTCTGAACCTCCGCAAAGTGCTGGGGGCCGGTTATCAATATTTCCCTTTCAGAACCTCCCCAAAGTGCTGGGGCCGGTGTTGCAGAATAAAATTCAAACTCTTGTAAAAGTAAATCACCAAAGTCGTATATAGAATAGGCAATAATATTTAATA
>JAODPA010155699.1:0-12507 GCA_025585075.1 Nepenthes mirabilis
GGGGGAATGGATATAAAGGCACCTTCAAGAGTATATCAATATAAAAGGCGAACAGCCCATCTTTTAACACATTGAAAGCCGAAGACAGGCCCCATAAATGGAGGACGTGATGAAACTAAAGCGAACCACCGCCTGCGGTGGCGGTGATTCAAAGCCGCCAGAAAGCCCGAGGCTGCCCATGGAATTTCTGTCAAGGTCATGGAGTCTCCCGGCCCTCCAGCTTTCCAATGCTCTGTGCAGCTCCCTCTCTCTTCCTTCGTTAGTTACCAAGACTGTCGTCTCCTCCGCTGCTCCCTCCATCACTGAAGGCGCCGCCGCTGAGGAGCACGAGCAGGAGCAGAGACACAAGTTTCTCTCTGGAAATTCTTTCTCCTTCGCTTCTTCTGCAACTTCCCAACTCGTCCTTGAACGCATTATGTCTCAGCCTGTAAGTTCATGGATGACTCCTCCATTGCTAGAGCAGTATGCTCTGTTTCTGAACTTCCCCTTTTTTTCACTCCTTTTTTGTGGGTTTGGAGATTTTAGTGGAAAACTAATGATGGAATGTTGTGATCCATTTGGAAGAAGAAAATTTCCGAGTTATAATCACTGACTTGAATCCATGACCTTTCCTTTCATATGGGTTTTCATCCATTTTTTAACTTTTTATCTGATAATTTCAAATTTTGATGCCTCATTCAGAGTTTCTTGGCACTACGTATGTAGTTAAATGCAGTTAGCAGGTATCCATTGCCTTAATATACAGCCTCCATCATCAATTTCCCCTTTACAAAATTTACAAATCCACAGAAGAAACAGTTCAACAAAACACAGCTCCCCCTATCCATACAGACCCATTTTTCACCTATTTATAAAATTTAGAATAATATTTTCTTAGAATAATTTGCATTTATAATTGATTTTTATGTGTTTTTTAGGCAATATTTTCGTGTATGTATTTTTCTTATTTTTTAAATATTTTTATGCGCGTGATAATTTCTATCGTTCTTGTAGATTAATTCTGATTAAATTTATAATTATAAATCAAAACATAAGACCGTAAATCTTTGATGCAGTTTCTCACTTCCGACACTACTCCACGGCCGCTATTACCCGGCAGCCGGGCGGGCAACAAGAACGGCTGCGGCACCGGTAGCAAGACGGTGGGGAGGTGGCTGAAGGAGCGTAGGGAGAGGAAGAAAGAGGAGACGAGAGCCCAGAATGCTCAGCTCCATGCTGCCATTTCGGTGGCGGCGGTGGCGGCCGCCCTGGCTGCCACCGCGGCGGCTACCGCGGCGACTTCTGGTTCTGGGAAGGACGAACAGGCTGCCATGACTGACATGGCAATGGCTACGGCGGCGACGCTGGTGGCGGCACGTTGTGTGGAAGCGGCGGAGGGAATGGGAGCTGAGCGCGACCACTTGGCCTCGGTCATTAGCTCCGCCGTCAACGTTCAGTCTCATGGTGACATCATGACCCTCACTGCTGCCGCCGCAACAGGTAGGCGCTCTCAGCCTATATAATCTTCATTGCTTGGCTTTTAACTGTTTCATTTATTTCCTAATTTATAATATCATTTTTTTTTGTCATTAATTAATTAATTAATTTTAATTTTTTTTTTAAAAAAAGATGGCCCTTATAGCTCCATACTAGCCAAGGGTAGAAGGCCCCACAACCTCAAGATGGATCTTGCATGCCCATTGGAAGGCCATGAAATCGAGCTAACTCGATCCCGAACGATAAGAGAAATAGCATTATTGAAAATAATTTTGTTCCTTGTTCTCCGGATGCTATAAACAGAAGCCGACAAAAGACAGAGGTAATATTCTTCCCTCTCCAAATCCGATCGGCCCAATCAATTATTGCAAGTTCCACATCGGGGAGACAGTTCCACAAGAGTTACCTTATAAGATAGGAGAATTTTTCTCCCTCAGGGTACACCTTTTGGAGAAGACTCGAGTCTCAACGACCTGTGCTTGCAACATTAGCACACTACTGCTATTCTCAGAATGGCCAATTTCTCATCTTACGGATACACTCCCAAACCTCCTTAGAGTAATAGCATTCAAAAAAGAGAGGTGGGCACGAGATTCAGGCAAAATGCTGTAGAGATGACAAATTGGGTTGCAATTCGTAAACCTGGTGGTCAGACAACCCCGAATCGTGAGCGAAAGAATAAAATAGTGAGAAAGAATCGTAGCACGACCCCAAATGAGGCCACCCCAAACGAGTATTGAAATTACCATCAGGAGGTAGGTTCCATACCACCTTGCTAGGCTTCGAGTCATCCGGTCCGTAGATAGGCATATCTCTGAAAATGAATTAAAGCTCGGGATTTTCTTCATCTGGCCGGTACTAAGAATTTTCATAAACAGTTTCCTTGACCAGGCTCTTCAAAGGAAGACTAGAAGAGCCCTGAAAATCATCATCGAACTGAGAGGCAAGGAAACCTAGAGGATGCCACCGATCAAATCGTAGAAAGGAATTCCGGCCGATATCGATCACGCGAGAGATGTGTTATCTAACCTTGTCCCTCTGATTTAGGATCTTTCTAAGGCTTTAATGAACCACATGGAGAACTTTAATGCTCCAGAGGCATCTATCTTTCTAAGCCTTCTATGTTCTAAACCAATCAACCGAAACAGAAGCTTCAGCATTAGAGATCGACCTCCGCAACTGCCTAGTAAGCAAAGCCTTGTTCCGCGTCGGGAGGCTTCTAATCCCGAGCCCGCCTTCTTCTCTATGCTTGCGAACCTCTTTCCATGCCACTTAGGAGTAATTAGCAAGAGCAAATCTAATCTTTTGAGAACAGACTCGGGAATAATTAAGATAATGTTGTTAAGAATAGATCGGATAGGTTATAGCCTACAGGCAAACTGAAGACATTTGCTTCTTCAAGATGCAATATTATTAGAAGTTCTAATATGGGCAGGTTCACGATCGGAAGCCTCTAAGCAAGAAGAAATGGGCGGTATACCTAGTAATCTAATAGGCAAGTTGCCTAAAGGAAGCCTAGCAAAAGTATGAATAACCTTCGCCTAATCCTCTTAGACACAAATAAAAATCTCGCTTTTACTGCAGCTCGGCGGCTCTTCAAGGCGACGATTGAGTGACAGTCAGCAACCGAGAGTAATAAAACATCATCAGCAAAAGCAAGCATAGTAATGAAAGGCCTTACCTCAGCAGGCTGGACAGGAGACCTACCATTGGAAAAGTCCAGCAGCATTGTAAATAAGGAAATAACCTCATCATGCACCTCCTGAATGCTAGAGGTGGAGGAGCCATTGTCCCTTAACAAAGCAAGGATCCGTATACAATTGTGCTTCTCGGCCACCGACTTGAGGAAAAGATGAGAGCAACGATCACCTGCCCAAAGCCAATGGAGCTTTGCCCTTTGGTTGAGCAGGGAAACCTCCTTAAAAGGCATTCTAGGTAATCCTTGTGCAGAGAATGCTATTTCAGGATAAGTCTCTTGTGCACGAGAGACCTGCCAATCCTCTCCTAGCATTCCCAAAGCAACGCCTTAGCCTTCATAATAGACTCCGAGATGTTCCCTGGCCTAGCATTGATCTGATTAATTTCCCCTCCGATCTGGCCTCTTCAAGTTTGGAGATGATTTCGAACATAGGGACACCACCCACATCTTGTTCCCAGCATCTTTAAACAGTCTCACTGAAGTGAGGGTGGCTGCATAAAAAGTTAAATCTAAAGCACTTTCTTCTAGGCCTTGAAGAAACTGCTGCAATCACATAAGGAGAGTAATCCAAGACACCCAAGGGAAGAAATAAGGCGAAGGAATTAGGGAAGGTGACACTCCATTCAGAATTGGCAAGGATACGATCAAACTTCCTCACAGAATTATCATGAATAACCCTTTTGTTACTCGAAGTGAAAAAGCAATAAATAAGGCAAAAATCTTCCAGCCCACAACTACTAATGCAAGAATCCATTGCTTTAGAGGACTAAAGTTGAATCTACCTCTGATGTTTTTCAAATGAGATCTGAGAGCATTGAAGCTCCCCATCACTGCCCAAGGAGCAGCTTGTAGATTGTTAGAAAGCTCCACAAGACGATCCCTAAGCCACCTTCTCAAGATCTCCTCAATATCTCAATAAACAAAAGAAATGTAGAATTCCAACCCCTTAACTTGCGAAATAACTTTACAATGAATAATTTGCTTCACCATAATACGAACATCTAAGATGACTTCTTTAGGGTCCTAGCCGAGCCATATACGCCCAACAGCACACGGGTGATGATTCATGATCCAGCTCCCACCAGCAGTCATCCTCTCCGTAATGGCCAAGGCTTTAAGCAGCCTGTAGACTCTTCAACAATTACGCAAACTTGGAGATCATATTGCCTAATAAAGTGTTTCGCCTCTTGCATCTTCAAAAAACCATTAGGTCCTTGAATATTCGAAAAGGCAGATCTAATCATCATTTGATTCCAGAGCTAGGGAGATTTCTTCTAGGCCCCTTTTTAGAATTGTTGTGACAAATGATAGCAGCAGAAGACTTCTATCAGAAAACCTCTGCCCTCCAAAAGGAGCCTAACGAGAATAAGGTTCAGTAGGCCTACCCTTCCCTCCAGGACCTTCTAAAGGGTCCAAATTCCCCTTATACTTGCTAGCCCATAGCTTCATTCTGGAAACAAAGATTGAAAGCAGCCAGATCAGGCCCTTATCATCCAGCTCAGTCACTCCTATGCTCCTCCATTCCATGGTTTTGAAGAGCAGCGAACCTATTGGACAAATCTAGATCGGCGAAACAGAATTCTCAGCACCAGGCTCAGCACCTGCCCTAGGGGCCCTTAGGGTAAAATTACCACCCAGGGTTAATTCAGAAGGAGAAATAGCAGCAGGATGTCAGGGCCTATCATCCACATCTATTCAACTAGATGGCTTGAAATCCATCCTCTTTGACATCTTCCTACAGGATTCATTAGAGTGCCCATAACAATTGCACCCCTTATAGTAGGTGGGCTTCCACGAATGCTCGGCCGCAAAGTCTAAGAATATCTCATTCCCGGAGGCAGGGTCCTAACCAACAACCAAGGCAATGCTATTAGGAAGCTGGAAATTGACCTTTACGTCAACACAAAATCTCGCAAAGCCAATCCGAGACAGATTCTCCGTCTGGGAATCCGTGAAAAGAGGAACTCCAGCTGTGCTTGCAACAATACTAAGCCCTTCACTAGTCTGCTATTCCAAAGGAAGGTTGTAAAATTTGATCCAGATTGGAACACCACTGAGCTCATCAATCTTCATGGCCACCCCAGGTTTCTTGACTTTAAAGAAAATAGGGCTACCAGCAAAGCTCCACGGGCCACCCTCACAAACATTCATCAAATTGTCCACATCAAAAAATTTAAACAAGAAGAATCCATTCAAATCAGATAACACCTGCAAGAGGCCAAGCTTACCCCAGATTCTTCTAGCTGTACCTTAACCAACGAAAAAGCTGGCTTTTTTTCCTAGGAAATAGCCCACAAGAGTATGCTCCCAGTTCTTAAGGAATCGATCAACTCACCCATGGGCGAAACCCCTTCTAATCCCACATTGATAGGGGGAATATCCACCTTTCTACCCTCCCTGATACAAGGAGGATAATAAGATAGAAGGGATTTTCCAGCCCCTTTGAGCCAACCACACCAGACCTGCCCAACTATTTGGATGAGCCTTACCATGCTGATAATCCACAGAGCCCCAAACCGAAGATGATTTTGTTTCTATAGCCCTAATAGCGGAAGGAGAGCTCAAAAAGTTACCTCCAAAATCAAGAACCTGACCGACATTATCCTTTAGACCAACATGCAAAGTTTCCTAAGCCGTTCTCTCGACACTTGGATACCTTTTGAGATCAGACTTAAACTTCAGCAGAGTACCTCCAACCGTGACATCTCATCCATCCATGAAACATCCTCCTCTAGGAAGGCCTTGGATAACAAAACAAGTTTTAAAACACTACTAGGAATTTGGGGGGGGGGGGGGGACACCGGAAGAAAGAGGATTGGAGCCATCAACAGAGGAAGGAGGGAGGGACGAATGGAGAAATAACAGATGAAGGGAAGGCACAGAAAGGGCCTTCGAACCTGCTGACTCGAGAGCAGGGAGAGGAGGAAGAGCCAATTTACATTGAGTTCAATTAAATTGACTTTATTTTTATCTTGTTCAAATTATAATGAAAAACAAAACTATTGAAAAGCACATCTGTGCAAGTTCTATAAAAATATAAAAAAATTGATTTTGTTTGATTTGTGTGATGTGAAACTATGATTTGGATCAAGTTTATTAGAAGCTTTCATAATATTTCTCGACTTATGGTAGGCTATACGAAGAAATATTAGAGAACCGTGAAAGAATATCCTATCAGAGATCATTAACCATAAAATAATGAAATATAAGTTTGTGACACCATAGGTAGGCATGGGCTTATGAAGCAGAAATACTCAGTCACCGGAACATTAGAAGAAAGAGAACATCAGATGAAAGAATTTGGATACCATATCAAAGACTACGAACCCTAGTTCGGTTGAATATGCTTGTGAATTCATGGCTAAACTTAGGTTTTATGAAGAAGAAATGCTCTTCGCAAGAGCATTGGATGAAAGATAACTTGGGTAAGTAGTTCTGATATCATATCAGTGACCACAAACCCTAATCTGATGAATATGTATGTGAATACATGGCTAAACATAGGTTTTATATCAGAACATTAGAAGAAAAAGAACATCAAATGAAAGAATTCCAATACCATATCAAAGACTATAAACCCTAGTTTGATTAAATTTGTTTTTGAATAAGTTTTATGAAGAAGAATACTCACCACGAGAACATTAGACGAAATAGAACGTCAGATAATAGAGTGGCGTTATCTTATCAAAAAACATAAACCCTAATTTGATGAAATATGTTTCCAAGTACATAGCTAAACATAGGTTTTATGAAGAAGAGATACTCGTCACCAATACATTAGAAGAAAGAGAACGCTAGATGAAAGAATTCCGATATCATATCAAAGAACATGGACTTTAATCTAATGAAATATATCTTTAAGTACAATAGCTCAACATAGGTTCTATGAAGGAGCAATGCTCTTGGGGTTTATGAATCTCTTCGATGTTGTATGCACATACAGCTCTTCGCGGGGCCGCGACAATTAAGGCAAGAACGGCAAAAGAAATGTGCAACATAGCAGCAGTACTGCCAATGGAGAGAGGACTCGGAATGGGAATGGGAATGAAAACCGACAGCGACACTTTCCAAACTGGTGAACTTTTCGCGAAACAAGACTTCTTCAGTTTATGCAGTGAACGGCTCCTAGCCGGAGGCGGTGAGCTCCTCAAACGTACTCGAACAGGTAATGTATCGTCTCCCTGTGCCTCTTTCCTCTCCAACGTAAGAGCATACGGATTTTTGACCTCTGGATTTGCATCCCGATTCACATAAATCACGATGCAGAGCCAAGGGTCAAAAAGCTCGTCCTTTTATAATCTTCGAACCCACCCCCTAAAAAGTCTGGACCGAAGCAGGTGAGCTTCACTGGAAAAGAGTGTCTGTTTGCATCAACGACCTTGATCAGGTATCCTTCTTCCATCATCCCAATCCCCTTCGTATGTCATATTTTCAAAGGGTGATTTGAGAGACACCTATTCATTCACTGATATTTGTTCTGAAAACACCGGTTTTTGCAGGTGGTATTGAAAATGAAGAGCAGACGTGTTGCAGGAACCCTCACCAAGAAGAAAAAGAGTCTGTCTGGCTACTCTTTAGTACTTCAATTTAGTTTTAATTTTTTCTATACAACAATTACATAAAAAAGTAAGTTTTAATGGATTTTATTAAAAATTAATCTTGAATATCTTTCTATATATTTGAAAATTACTCCCATAATTTTTTAATTTTTGAATATTTTATATATCTACAAAGCATATAGGTTTAAATTTCTTATATGATTTAGATATATTCAAAATATACAAATGTAAGCTTTCTAAAGCGAAGTGAAATGGAAAAAATATATATATTTGAATAAAATAAAAGTTTAGCCTATACGACACATCATTGATCCAATAATATCTTGGCCAATATTTTTATTGATGCATCACGGGCAACCCCAGTTGTTATATGGGTGTGGTTGAACTGTGTTTTGCATGACAGAGATACTGGTGGAGGTCTACAAGGATATCCCGGCATGGCCAGAGAGGTGCCTAGTGGAGGGGGCAGAGGAGCGGCGGTACTTTGGGCTGAAGACGGTGGCTGGAAGGGTCATACAGTTTGAGTGCAGGAATCAACAGGAGTTTAACGTCTGGACGCAGGGCATCTCGAGGCTTCTCCGCGTCGCAAAGGAGAGGAGACTCAAGTATTTCGGTGTCCTGTAGCTCAACGGGGGCTTCTCAAAATCTGAAAGAAAATTCAAATTTTGAACATTATGACCGTTAGGAAGTAGGGTTGGTGGGGGAACTGCCGCTGGGGGAAGAAGAGGTGTACTTTTTGAGGTGAATGCAGAAACTCCATTGATGTTTGAAGATGAGGCAGAGAGAAGAATTTTGTGCTTGGATTGCAATCAAATGTAATGAAAATGGTTTCAAATTTCTATTAGCCAGCTTATATCAAGGGTCAACATGGATCAATTTTCAGGTAGATTGAAGGATTATTCAAATTCAAATTACTTATAACGATTTAGATTTTCATCAAACCATTAGTTTGAAAATATTTTTTAAAAAAATTATAATCTATAAAACAATATTTCTCAGTATTAAAATTTGAATTTTTCATCCTCTCCAGAAAATAACAAAATATTATTCCATAATAATTTAAAACTCATATTTCGGCCTATAAATGATTTCATGGCTACTATACAGAAGTAGGTCTTGCAATTCTAAAAGGTGATATATTGCAGTTTCTAACGTGCAGAAAATCATGAAGATAACACTAACTTCTGTAGAACACAACATTTACCGTTCAATCGATTCATTCCTTTAAGGCAGAAACAGGTGATATTTACTGTCTTGCCATCACTGATTGAGGCAAAATGATCTTGAGTAAAACCACATCCGGAGCCTCAGATCAGCTCTCGGCGGCTCTGAACACAGTTAGCAGAGAGAGGAACAGGTTGATGATGTCGAGATACAGGGCAACGGCAGCCCAGATGTACTCATCGTAGGAGTAACGCTTGATAAGATTGTCGGTGTCGTAGATGATGTACCCACAGAATATGATGGATGCCAAACATCCCCAGATCATCACGGAAAGTTTGCCAAGGGGAAATAGCACCTGCAGCACCGGATATAATATAACATAATTCGGTTAGTAAAAACGAATTCTTATATAATATAAGATAAAATTATATAGAAAAGATTAAAATAGGACTTCCTGTATAGAGAGAGAGTTTTGTATATCAGGCTACCCTCTAGAAAACCACCCTAAGAATAAATCGTTATCTGAGTTACACTTCTACCCACTGGTACAAATATTAACAGTTATAGTGTTATTAGTTTACGATTTTTAAAAACTTTTTTGCTTTTAGATATATCTAATACGGATAGATATTATCCAATATATCAAATACCGACATGATTGCGACTGATACCGATATTTTTATTGATGCTTCTACCTAAATGGGCAGTTTTGAAAATGGTAGTATTGCATATTACAAGGAACCCACATACCTGAATTAGGGAAAAGAGAATTAAGACAAATACAGCTCCAAACAAGAAGGGTCCAAGGAAATTGAAATCATGGCCTCTCTTTGCCGCCCAGAATGTGTATAAAGTGAGGCTCACAACTACTGCGGCTGTCAATATTACAGATTCCAAGATGACCTTCCCTGTCAAAACGGGAAAGAATTCATGAGAATAGATAAATCTCCATGCAACAACAGCCGAATACAAAACTAAATTTGTTTGCTTGCTGGGCGATAGCAGACCAGTGCTGAGCTTAGTTGTCAGGGGCTAAGGGATAGAAATTACCCAGAGAAACTAACATCTCGCGGCTATAAACTACCACTTCTTTGTGGAAGAACAGCTTGACGTTCAAAAACCACTGGGTTTCACAAGTCGCATTATGAAATGAACCCTAACCTACAAAAAGATATCTGAGATCCTACCAGATTTTTTCCATACTTTGCCGTTGAGGCTGAAGGATCGGTTAGATAACAGAACATTTGGTCCTACAATACTCCCAATGGTGGAGGATTTATTTTAAATAGCTAGAATTATAATATAAGCTTCATATGTTTTAATATGTTGACGTGATAATCATACCCGTCCAAGTTCAAGATGGAATTCTCACCATTCCTTAAGAATAAATGAGAAGATTGAAGAAACCTAGCAGGACATGGAAGAGGAAACCAAGAAAAACTATACAAGCATAAGGTACCACACTGCCACAGAAGAACAGCTTGACATTCAGGAATTATGGGGTTTAACATGTAATATCCCGGATCTTTGTTCGGATTAATTTAATATCAATTATAATTTTGGGCCAATTGTTGTTCGATGAGGTCCTGTGAGGATTTTAATTTTGTTAAGTATATTTGGTTTGTCACACCCGAATTTTGGGATTTGGTATTATTGGCTTTTAAAATTTAATTGGGATTTTAGATTTTAGAAATTATAATAAATTATTTAAATTGACCTGCTTGGTTCGGATTCGTGACATAACAAGTCCAATTGCAGAATATACTAGCTGAAGCACCAGGGTATGTGAAATCAATCTTCTCTTGAAAGATACAGGCTCTTTAGTGGGGTTGTGGATTTGGGATCCTCACCATTGTTGCCAAATGAAAATTCAAAGAAGTGCTGACTACAAAAAATGGCTACGGCACATGTCATTGCAGAATTCAAGTTCGCAAAGGGATCCTGATTCCTATACACTAAAGATGATGAATCATGATTTCCTGCTCGAAAAGCACGAGCGATGATGAATTGGAGAGAGAGAAAGGAAATGTTGAGGTTTCTTGTGACGCCATTCTAAAAAGTAAGAAACCAAGTGCCGAGTGACAAAAAATGGAGGAAACAAAGGGTACCTCTATACCATCAGCTGAAATTATCTTCACAACATTTTTCCAACATCGCATATTTAAAATCAAAGAGATGTTCACTGAATTTGAAGAATAGTATCGAAATGCATAAATTATCTTAATTTGCAAAAGGCACAAAATTCTCCTTTTTTTTTTGTATATTTTAACCGGCTGATGTAACTGGCTGTGGTTCCAAGTTCACAAGAATGCCAAATGTTTCAAATAGATATAGGAGAAGACTGAAATGTAAGCTTACATCAATTTGATTGCAATGGAAATGAAGGTACGAGACGCTCATATCGTCCTATTTTGTCATTGTTACACACCCAAAAATGAAAAGAAAAAGGGGGGGGGGGAGGGAGGGAGAAAGACTATCAGCTACTTCTTCCTCCACCCGCAGCAAAGAAGGAAAAGAAAGAAAAATTTACAGCGTTCGACTCAATACGAAGGCACGAGAGGAGAGTTGACAAATCCCTCATCTCAAGAAACTTCAAGTATCAACTATTAGCGTTGCTGTTCCGCATACCCAAAATTCAATCCAAACGTACTCAACAACAATGCAAAAACAATTGCAATTTATAAAACTTGATCAAATTAATCACTGATTCATACCGGCTAAATTAGGCAAAGACTGGGCACCAAGAGAGAGAGAGGAGGAGAGATTTTGCAGCAACTTACCACTAGTAAAAGCGCAGGTCAATCCAACCGCGAACGCAAGAGTAACGGTGAAAATCCCAAGAAGCAAATAATTCACCGGATGCTTCTGATGGTAGTAATATAGCGGACACAAAACTACAACCCAAATCAAAACCCCGAATCAAATTTCCAAACCCTAGAAAAAAGAAAAGCTCCAGTTTCTCTAAATTTATCAAACATTTCCAGTTGTATAGAAACTTAGAACAAACCTATGAACGGAGTAATGATTAGAACGATGTAGAGAGCGAGGCCGGCGGTGGAGGAAACGAAGAAATGGGAGATTGGGTGGACGGTGACGACCACGGCTGCGACGGCGATTGTCACCGCCAATTGAAGCGCTATGATGGAGTAGATCTTCCTGATGAAGGCCCACCTCAGCTCCGCATTCTCCAACATCATCGGGTAGAGAGGCTGGCTTCCGCCCTCCACGTCATTTTTCCGATAAGCTTGTTGCCACATTTTCTTCTGTTATCACCAATTGACACACGAAAATGAACAGATCGACAGTGAAAATCAAAGAAACCCACGGAATTATCTTCGAACGGTTTTCCACTACTGAGCGTAGAGAGGAGGGGATTTGGGGAGTTAATGAGGCGGCGGAAGGCCGTAGAGAGAGAGTTCCAGATGCGTCGGGTAGCGGCGGAGGGGAAAGAGTGAGAAAGAGAGAATAACTTTCTCTCGAAGATTCCCGACAACGGCGAGGGGATGTGCCTTTTCGTTTCTCGACGTCTCTCGCTTCGTCCGTTTCACGAAACAGAAATTCTAACAAAATTATTTAATTTTTGTATAATTTATTATTTTTAAAAAAAAC